>CAMAOC010000361.1:0-52936 GCA_945859555.1 Megachile ligniseca
TAATAATAGAATAAGGATAATATTAACAGTCATAGCGATACTAATAATAGTTATAGCGGTAATAATAATAGTTATAAGGATAATAATAATAGTTATAAGGATAAAGAGAGAGTAATAGGGATAGTAATAATAGAATAAGGATAATAATAACAGTCATAGCGATGATAATAATAGTAGTAAGTATAATAATAATAGTAATAGCGATAATAATAATAGCAATAAGGATAATAATAATAGTTAAAGTACTAATAATAATAGTAATAAGCATAATAATAATAGTTATAAGGATAGAGACAGGAGTAATAGGGATAGTAATAGTAGAATAAGGATAATAATAACTGTCATAGCGATAATATAGTAATAAGGATAATAATAATAGTTATAGCGATAATAATAATAGTAATAAGGGAAATAATAATGGAATAAGGATAATGATAACAGTCATAGCGATAATAATAATAGTTATAGCGATAATAATAATAGTAATAAGGATAATAATAATAGTTATAAGGATAGAGACAAGAGTAATAGGGATAGTAATAGTAGAGTAAGGATAATAATAACAGTCATAGCGATAATAATAATAGTAATAAGGATAATAATAATAGTTTTAGTGCTAATAATAATAGTTTTAGTGCTAATTAATAATAGTTTTAATGCTAATAATAATAGTAATAAGCTATAACAATAATAGTTATAGCGATAATAATAATTGTAATAAGGATAATAATAATAGGTATAAGGATGAATAATAATAGTTATAAGGATAAAGAGAAGAGTAATAGGGATAGTAATAATAAAATAAGGATAATAATAACAGGTTATAGCAATAATAATAATAGTAATAAGGATAAACATAATAGTTATAGTGCTAGTAATAATAGTGATAATGATAATAATAATAGTTTTAGTGCTAATAATAATAGTAATAAGCATAACAATAATTGTTATAAGGATAAAGACAAGAGTAATAGGGATAGTAATAATAGAATAAGTATAATAATAACAGTCATAGCGATAATAATAATAGTAATAAGGATAATAATAATAGTTATAAGGGATAATAATAATAGTAATAAGGATAATAATAACAGTTATAATGATAATAATAATAGTAATAAGGGAAATAATAATAGTTATAAGATAAAGACAAGAGTAATAGGGATAGTAATAATAGAATAACGATAATAATAACAGTCATAGCGATAATAATAATCGTAGTAAGGATAATAATAATAGTTATAGCGATAATAATAATAGTAATAAGCATAATAGTAAAAGTTATAAGGATAGAGACAAGATTAATAGGGATAGTAATAGTAGAATAAGGATAATAATAACAGTCATAGCGATAATAATAATAGTAGTAAGGATAATAATAATAGTTATAGCGATAATAGTAATAGTAATTAAGCATAATAATAAAAGTTATAAGGATAGAGACAAGAGTAATAGTGATAGTAATAGTAGGAATAAGGATAATAATAACAGTCATAGCGATAATAATAGTAATAAGGATAGTGATAATAGTTATAGCCTTAATAATAATAGTTTATAGCGATAATAATAATAGTAATAAGGATAAAGACAAGAGTAATAGGGATAGTAATAGTACAATAAGGGATAATAATAACAGTCATAACGATAATAATAATAGTTTATAGCGATAATAATAATAGTTATAAGGATAAAGACAAGAGTAATAGGGATAGTAATAATAGAATAAGGATAATAATAACGGTCATAGCGATAATAATAATAGTCGAAAGGATAATAATAATAGTTATAGCGATAATAATAATAGTAATAAGGGAAATAATAATAGAATAAGGATAATAATAACAGTCATAGCGATACTAATAATAGTTATAGCGATAACTAATAATAGTTATAAGGATAATAATAATAGTTATAAGGATAAAGAGAAGAGTAATAGGGATAGTAATAATAGAATAAGGATAATAATAACAGTCATAGCGATGATAATAATAGTAGTAAGTATAATAATAATAGTAATAGCGATAATAATAATAGCAATAAGGATAATAATAATAGTTAAAGTGCTAATAATAATAGTAATAAGCATAATAATAATAGTTATAAGGATAGAGACAGGAGTAATAGGGATAGTAATAATAGAATAAGGATAATAATAACAGTCATAGCGATGATAATAATAGTAGTAAGGATAATAATAATAGATATAGCGATAATAATAATAGCAATAAGGATAATAATAATAGTTAAAGTGCTAATAATAATAGTAATAAGCATAATAATAATAGTTATAGGGATAGAGACAGGAGTAATAGGGATAGTAATAGTAGAATAAGGATAATAATAACAGTCATAGCGATAATAATAGTAATAAGGATAATAATAATAGTTATAGCGATAATAATAATAGTAATAAGGGAAATAATAATGGAATAAGGATAATGATAACAGTCATAGCGATAATAATAATAGTTATAGCGATAATAATAATAGTAATAAGGATAATAATAATAGTTTATAAGGATAGAGACAAGAGTAATAGGAATAGTAATAGTAGAGTAAGGATAATAATAACAGTCATAGCGATAATAATAGTAGTAAGGATAATAATAATAGCTATAGTGCTAATAATAATAGTAATAAGGATAATAATAACAGTTATAGCAATAATAGTAATAGTAATAAGGATAAACATAATAGTTATAGTGCTAGTAATAATAGTGATAAGGATAATAATAATAGTTTATAGAGATAATAATAATAGTAATGAGGATAACAATAATAGTTATAGAGATAATAATACTAGTAATAAGGATAATAATAACAGTTATAATGATAATAATAATAGTAATCCGGGAAATAATAATAGTTATTAAGGATAAAGATAAGAGTAATAGGGATAGTAATAATAGAATAAGTATAATAATAACAGTCATAGCGATAATATAATAGTAATAAGGATAATAATAATAGTTATAAGGATAATAATAATAGTTATAAGGATAAAGAGAAGAGTAATAGGGATATTAATAATTCAATAAGGATAATAATAACAGTCATAGCGATAATAATAATAGTTATAGCTATAATAATAATAGTTATAAGGGTAATAATAATAGTAATAAGCATAATAATAATAGTTTATAAGGATAGAGACAAGAGTTATATGGATAGTAATAATAGAATAAGTATAATAATAACAGTCATAGCGATAATAATAATAGTAATAAGGATAATAATAATAGTTTTAGTGCTAATAATAATAGTAATAAGCATAACAATAATAGTTATAAGGATAAAGACAAGAGTAATAGGGATAGTAATAATAGAATAAGTATAATAATAACAGTCATAGCGATAATAATAATAGTAATAAGGATAATAATAATAGTTATAAGGATAAAGAGAAGAGTAATAGGGATAGTAATAATAGAATAAGGATAATAATAACAGTCATAGCGATAATAATAATAGTAATGACGATAACAATAATAGTTATAGAGATAATAATACTAGTAATAAGGATAATAATAACAGTTATAATGATAATAATAATAGTAATAAGGGAAATAATAATAGTTATAAGGATAAAGACAAGAGTAATAGGGATAGTAATAATAGAATAACGATAATAATAACAGTCATAGCGATAATAATAATCGTAGTAAGGATAATAATAATAGTTATAGCGATAATAATAATAGTAATAAGCATAATAGTAAAAGTTATAAGGATGGAGACAAGATTAATAGGGATAGTAATAGTAGAATAAGGATAATAATAACAGTCATAGCGATAATAATAATAGTAGTAAGGATAATAATAACAGTTATAGCGATAATAATAATAGTAATAAGCATAATAATAATAGTAGTAAGGATAATAATAATAGTTATAGCGATAATAGTAATAGTAATAAGCATAATAATAAAAGTTATAAGGATAGAGACAAGAGTAATAGGGATAGTAATAGTAGAATAAGGATAATAATAACAGTCATAGCGATAATAATAGTAATAAGGATAGTGATAATAGTTATAGCCTTAATAATAATAGTTATAGCGATAATAATAATAGTAATAAGGATAAAGACAAGAGTAATAGGGATAGTAATAGTACAATAAGGATAATAATAACAGTCATAACGATAATAATAATAGTTATAGCGATAATAATAATAGTTATAAGGATAAAGACAAGAGTAATAGGGATAGTAATAATAGAATAAGGATAATAATAACAGTCATAGCGATAATAATAATAGTCGTAAGGATAATAATAATAGTTATAGCGATAATAATAATAGTAATAAGGGAAATAATAATAGAATAAGGATAATAATAACAGTCATAGCGATACTAATAATAGTTATAGCGATAATAATAATAGTTATAAGGATAATAATAATAGTTATAAGGATAAAGAGAAGAGTAATAGGGATAGTAATAATAGAATAAGGATAATAATAACAGTCATAGCGATGATAATAATAGTAGTAAGTATAATAATAATAGTAATAGCGATAATAATAATAGCAATAAGGATAATAATAATAGTTAAAGTGCTAATAATAATAGTAATAAGCATAATAATAATAGTTATAAGGATAGAGACAGGAGTAATAGGGATAGTAATAATAGAATAAGTATAATAGTAACAGTCATAGCGATAATAATAACAGTAGTAAGGATAATAATAATAGTTTTAGTGCTAATAATAATAGTTTTAGTGCTAATAATAATAGTAATAAGCATAACAATAATAGTTATAAGGATAAAGACAAGAGTAATAGGGATAGTAATAATAGAATAAGTATAATAATAACAGTCATAGCGATAATAATAATAGTAATAAGGATAATAATAATAGTTTTAGTGCTAATAATAATAGTTTTAGTGCTAATAATAATAGATTTAGTGCTAATAATAATAGTAATAAGCATAACAATAATAGTTATAGCGATAATAATAATTGTAATAAGGATAATAATAATAGTTATAAGGATAATAATAATAGTTATAAGGATAAAGAGAAGAGTAATAGGGATAGTAATAATAAAATAAGGATAATAATAACAGTTATAGCAATAATAATAATAGTAATAAGGATAAACATAATAGTTATAGTGCTAGTAATAATAGTGATAAGGATAATAATAATAGTTATAGCGATAATAATAATAGTTATAGAGATAATAATACTAGTTATAAGGATAATAGTAACAGTTATAATGATAATAATAATAGTTTTAGTGCTAATAATAATAGTAATAAGCATAACAATAATAGTTATAAGGATAAAGACAAGAGTAATAGGGATAGTAATAATAGAATAAGTATAATAGTAACAGTCATAGCGATAATAATAACAGTAGTAAGGTTAATAATAATAGTTTTAGTGCTAATAATAATACTTTTAGTGCTAATAATAATAGTAATAAGCATAACAATAATAGTTATAGCGATAATAATAATTGTAATAAGGGAAATAATAATAATTATCAGGATAAAGACAAGAGTAATAGCGATAGTAATAATAGAATAAGAATAATAATAACAGTCATAGCGATAATAATAATAGTAGTAAGGATAATAATAACAGTTATAGCGATAATAATAATAGTAATATGCATAATAATAATAGTTGTAAGGATAAAGACAAGAGTAATAGGGATATTAATAATACAATAAGGATAATAATAACAGTCATAGCGATAATAATAATAGTTATAGCTATAATAATAATAGTTATAAGGGTAATAATAATAGTAATAAGCATAATAATAATAGTTATAAGGATAGAGACAAGAGTTATATGGATAGTATTAATAGAATAAGTATAATAATAACAGTCATAGCGATAATAATAATAGTAATAAGGATAATAATAATAGTTTTAGTGCTAATAATAATAGTAATAAGCATAACAATAATAGTTATAAGGATAAAGACAAGAGTAATAGGGATAGTAATAATAGAATAAGTATAATAATAACAGTCATAGCGATAATAATAATAGTAATAAGGATAATAATAACAGTTATAGTGGTAATAATAATAGTAATAAGCATAATAATAATAGTTATAAGGATAGATACAAGAGTTATATGGATAGTAATAATAGAATAAGTATAATAATAACAGTCATAGCGATAATAATAATAGTAATAAGGAAAATAATAATAGTTTTAGTGCTAATAATAATAGTAATAAGCATAACAATAATAGTTATAAGGATAAAGACAAGAGTAATAGGGATAGTAATAATAGAATAAGTATAATAATAACAGTCATAGCGATAATAATAATAGTAATAAGGATAATAATAATAGTTATAAGGATAATAATAATAGTTATAAGGATAAAGAGATGAGTAATAGGGATAGTAATAATAGAATAAGGATAATAATAACAGTTATAGCAATAATAATAATAGTAATAAGGATAAACATAATAGTTATAGTGCTAGTAATAATAGTGATAAGAATAATAATAATAGTTATAGCGATAATAATAATAGTAATGAGGATAACAATAATAGTTATAGAGATAATAATACTAGTAATAAGGATAATAATAACAGTTATAATGATAATAATAATAGTTTTAGTGCTAATAATAATAGTAATAAGCATAACAATAATAGTTATAAGGATAAAGACAAGAGTAATAGGGATAGTAATAATAGAATAAGTATAATAGTAACAGTCATAGCGATAATAATAACAGTAGTAAGGATAATAATAATAGTTTTAGTGCTAATAATAATACTTTTAGTGCTAATAATAATAGTAATAAGCATAACAGTAATAGTTATAGCGATAATAATAATTGTAATAAGGGAAATAATAATAATTATCAGGATAAAGACAAGAGTAATAGCGATAGTAATAATAGAATAAGAATAATAATAACAGTCATAGCGATAATAATAATAGTAATAAGGATAATAACAACAGTTATAGTGGTAATAATAATAGTAATAAGCATAATAATAATAGTTATAAGGATAGAGACAAGAGTTATATGGATAGTAATAATAGAATAAGTATAATAATAACAGTCATAGCGATAATAATAATAGTAATAAGGATAATAATAATAGTTTTAGTGCTAATAATAATAGTAATAAGCATAACAATAACAGTTATAAGGATAAAGACAAGAGTAATAGGGATAGTAATAATAGAATAAGAATAATAATAACAGTCATAGCGATAATAATAATAGTAATAAGGATAATAATAACAGTTATAGTGGTAATAATAATAGTAATAAGCATAATAATAATAGTTATAAGGATAGAGACAAGAGTTATATGGATAGTAATAATAGAATAAGTATAATAATAACAGTCATAGCGATAATAATAATTGTAATAAGGATAATAATAATAGTTTAAGTGCTAATAATAATAGTTTTAGTGCTAATAATAATACTTTTAGTGCTAATAATAATAGTAATAAGCATAACAATAATAGTTATAGCGATAATAATAATTGTAATAAGGGAAATAATAATAATTATCAGGATAAAGACAAGAGTAATAGCGATAGTAATAATAGAATAAGAATAATAATAACAGTCATAGCGATAATAATAATAGTAATAAGGATAATAATAACAGTTATAGTGGTAATAATAATAGTAATAAGCATAATAATAATAGTTATAAGGATAGAGACAAGAGTTATATGGATAGTAATAATAGAATAAGTATAATAATAACAGTCATAGCGATAATAATAATAGTAATAAGGATAATAATAATAGTTTTAGTGCTAATAATAATAGTAATAAGCATAACAATAACAGTTATAAGGATAAAGACAAGAGTAATAGGGACAGTAATAATAGAATAAGTATAATAATAACAGTCATAGCGATAATAATAATAGTAATAAGGATAATAATAATAGTTATAAGGATAATAATAATAGTTATAAGGATAAAGAGAAGAGTAATAGGGATAGTAATAATAGAATAAGGATAATAATAACAGTTATAGCAATAATAATAATAGTAATAAGGATAAACATAATAGTTATAGTGCTAGTAATAATAGTGATAAGGATAATAATAATAGTTATAGCGATAATAATAATAGTAATGAGGATAACAATAATAGTTATAGAGATAATAATACTAGTAATAAGGATAATAATAACAGTTATAATGATAATAATAATAGTTTTAGTGCTAATAATAATAGTAATAAGCATAACAATAATAGTTATAAGGATAAAGACAAGAGTAATAGGGATAGTAATAATAGAATAAGTATAATAGTAACAGTCATAGCGATAATAATAATAGAATAAGGATAATAATAACAGTCATAGCGATAATAATAATAGTAATGACGATAACAATAATAGTTATAGAGATAATAATACTAGTAATAAGGATAATAATAACAGTTATAATGATAATAATAATAGTAATAAGGGAAATAATAATAATTATCAGGATAAAGACAAGAGTAATGGGGATAGCAATAATAGAATAAGGATAATAATAACAGTCATAGCGATAATAATAATAGTTATAAGGGGAAAGACAAGAGTAATAGGGATAGTAATAATAGAATAAGGATAATAATAACAGTCATAGCGATAATAATAATAGTAGTAAGGATAATAATAATAGTTATAGCGATAATAATAATAGTAATAAGCATATTAATAATAGTTATAAGCATAGAGACAAGAGTAATAGGGATAGTAATAGTAGAATAAGGATAATAATAACAGTCATAGCGATAATAATAATAGTAGTAAGGATAATAATAACAGTTATAGCGATAATAATAATAGTAATAAGCATAATAATAATAGTAGTAAGGATAATAATAATAGTTATAGCGATAATAGTAATAGTAATAAGCATAATAATAAAAGTTATAAGGATAGAGACAAGAGTAATAGGGATAGTAATAGTAGAATAAGGATAATAATAACAGTCATAGCGATAATAATAGTAATAAAGATAATAATAATAGTTATAGCCTTAATAATAATAGTTATAGCGATAATAATAATAGTAATAAGGATAAAGACAAGAGTAATAGGGATAGTAATAGTACAATAAGGATAATAATAACAGTCATAACGATAATAATAATAGTTATAGCGATAATAATAATAGTTATAAGGATAAAGACAAGAGTAATAGGGATAGTAATAATAGAATAAGGATAATAATAATAGTAGTAAGGATAATAATAATAGTTATAGCGATAATAATAATAGTAAACGCATATTAATAATAGTTATAAGGATAGAGACAAGAGTAATAGGGATAGTAATAGTAGAATAAGGATAATAATAACAGTCATAGCAATAATAATAATAGTAGTAAGGATAATAATAACAGTTATAGCGATAATAATAATAGTAATAAGCATAATAATAATAGTTGTAAGGATAAAGACAAGAGTAATAGGAATATTAATAATACAATAAGGATAATAATAACAGTCATAGCGATAATAATAATAGTTATAGTGATAATCATAGTTATAAGGATCAAGACAAGACTAATATTGATAGTAATAATAGAATAAGGATAATAATAACAGTCATAGCGATAATAATAATAGTAATGATGATAACAATAATAGTTATAGAGATAATAATACTAGTAATAAGGATAATAATAACAGTTATAATGATAATAATGATAGTAATAAGGGAAATAATAATAGTTATAAGGATAAAGACAAGAGTAATAGGGATAGTAATAATAGAATAAGGATAATAATAACAGTCATAGCGATAATAATAATATTAGTAAGGATAATAACAGTTATAGCGATAATAATAATAGTAATAAGCATAATAATAATAGTTGTAAGGATAAAGACAAGAGTAATAGGGATAGTAATAATAGAATAAGGATAATAATAACAGTCATAGCCATAATAATAATAGTAGTAAGGATAATAATAATAGTTATAGCGATAATAATAATAGTAATAAGCATATTAATAATACAATAGTTATAAGGATAGAGACAAGAGTAATAGGGATAGTAATAGTAGAATAAGGATAATAATAACAGTCATAGCGATAATAATAATAGTAGTAAGGATAATGATAACTGTCATAGCGATAATAATAATCGTAGTAAGGATAATAATAATAGTTATAGCGATAATAATAATAGTAATAAGCATAATAGTAAAAGTTAAAAGGATAGAGACAAGAGTAATAGGGATAGTAATAGTAGAATAAGGATAATAATAACAGTCATAGCGATAATAATAATAGTAGTAAGGATAATAATAACAGTTATAGCGATAATAATAATAGTAATAAGCATAATAATAATAGTAGTAAGGATAATAATAATAGTTATAGCGATAGTAGTAATAGTAATAAGAATAATAATAAAAGTTACAAGGATAGAGACAAGAGTAATAGGGATAGTAATAGTAGAATAAGGATAATAATAACAGTCATAGCGATACTAATAATAGTTATAGCGATAATAATAATAGTTATAAGGATAAAGAGAAGAGTAATAGGGATAGTAATAATAGAATAAGGATAATAATAACAGTCATAGCGATGATAATAATAGTAGTAAGGATAATAATAATAGTAATAGCGATAATAATAATAGCAATAAGGATAATAATAATAGTTAAAGTGCTAATAATAATAGTAATAAGCATAATAATAATAGTTATAAGGATAGAGACAGGAGTAATAGGGATAGTAATAATAGAATAAGGATAATAATAACAGTCATAGCGATGATAATAATAGTAGTAAGTATAATAATAATAGTAATAGCGACAATAATAATAGCAATAAGGATAATAATAATAGTTAAAGTGCTAATAATAATAGTAATAAGCATAATAATAATAGTTATAAGGATAGAGACAGGAGTAATAGGGATAGTAATAATAGAATAAGGATAATAATAACAGTCATAGCGATGATAATAATAGTAGTAAGGATAATAATAATAGATATAGCGATAATAATAATAGCAATAAGGATAATAATAATAGTTAAAGTGCTAATAATAATAGTAATAAGCATAATAATAATAGTTATAGGGATAGAGACAGGAGTAATAGGGATAGTAATAATAGAATAAGTATAATAGTAACAGTCATAGCGATAATAATAACAGTAGTAAGGATAATAATAATAGTTTTAGTGCTAATAATAATAGTTTTAGTGCTAATAATAATAGTAATAAGCATAACAATAATAGTTATAAGGATAAAGACAAGAGTAATAGGGATAGTAATAATAGAATAAGTATAATAATAACAGTCATAGCGATAATAATAATAGTAATAAGGATAATAATATTAGTTATAAGGATAATAATAATAGTTAAAGTGCTAATAATAATAGTAATAAGCATAATAATAATAGTTATAAGGATAGAGACAGGAGTAATAGGGATAGTAATAATAGAATAACGATAATAATAACAGTCATAGCGATAATAATAATCGTAGTAAGGATAATAATAATAGTTATAGCGATGATAATAATAGTAATAAGCATAATAGTAAAAGTTATAAGGATAGAGACAAGATTAATAGGGATAGTAATAGTAGAATAAGGATAATAATAACAGTCATAGCGATAATAATAGTAATAAGGATTGTGATAATAGTTATAGCCTTAATAATAATAGTTATAGCGATAATAATAATAGTAATAAGGATAAAGACAAGAGTAATAGGGATAGTAATAGTACAATAAGGATAATAATAACAGTCATAACGATAATAATAATAGTTATAGCGATAATAATAATAGTTATAAGGATAAAGACAAGAGTAATAGGGATAGTAATAATAGAATAAGGATAATAATAACAGTCATAGCGATAATAATAATAGTCGTAAGGATAATAATAATAGTTATAGCGATAATAATAATAGTAATAAGGGAAATAATAATAGAATAAGGATAATAATAACAGTCATAGCGATACTAATAATAGTTATAGCGGTAATAATAATAGTTATAAGGATAATAATAATAGTTATAAGGATAAAGAGAAGAGTAATAGGGATAGTAATAATAGAATAAGGATAATAATAACAGTCATAGCGATGATAATAATAGTAGTAAGTATAATAATAATAGTAATAGCGATAATAATAATAGCAATAAGGATAATAATAATAGTTAAAGTACTAATAATAATAGTAATAAGCATAATAATAATAGTTATAAGGATAGAGACAGGAGTAATAGGGATAGTAATAGTAGAATAAGGATAATAATAACTGTCATAGCGATAATAATAGTAATAAGGATAATAATAATAGTTATAGCGATAATAATAATAGTAATAAGGGAAATAATAATGGAATAAGGATAATGATAACAGTCATAGCGATAATAATAATAGTTATAGCGATAATAATAATAGTAATAAGGATAATAATAATAGTTATAAGGATAGAGACAAGAGTAATAGGGATAGTAATAGTAGAGTAAGGATAATAATAACAGTCATAGCGATAATAATAATAGTAATAAGGATAATAATAATAGTTTTAGTGCTAATAATAATAGTTTTAGTGCTAATAATAATAGTTTTAATGCTAATAATAATAGTAATAAGCATAACAATAATAGTTATAGCGATAATAATAATTGTAATAAGGATAATAATAATAGTTATAAGGATAATAATAATAGTTATAAGGATAAAGAGAAGAGTAATAGGGATAGTAATAATAAAATAAGGATAATAATAACAGTTATAGCAATAATAATAATAGTAATAAGGATAAACATAATAGTTATAGTGCTAGTAATAATAGTGATAATGATAATAATAATAGTTTTAGTGCTAATAATAATAGTAATAAGCATAACAATAATTGTTATAAGGATAAAGACAAGAGTAATAGGGATAGTAATAATAGAATAAGTATAATAATAACAGTCATAGCGATAATAATAATAGTAATAAGGATAATAATAATAGTTATAAGGATAATAATAATAGTAATAAGGATAATAATAACAGTTATAATGATAATAATAATAGTAATAAGGGAAATAATAATAGTTATAAGGATAAAGACAAGAGTAATAGGGATAGTAATAATAGAATAACGATAATAATAACAGTCATAGCGATAATAATAATCGTAGTAAGGATAATAATAATAGTTATAGCGATAATAATAATAGTAATAAGCATAATAGTAAAAGTTATAAGGATAGAGACAAGATTAATAGGGATAGTAATAGTAGAATAAGGATAATAATAACAGTCATAGCGATAATAATAATAGTAGTAAGGATAATAATAATAGTTATAGCGATAATAGTAATAGTAATAAGCATAATAATAAAAGTTATAAGGATAGAGACAAGAGTAATAGTGATAGTAATAGTAGAATAAGGATAATAATAACAGTCATAGCGATAATAATAGTAATAAGGATAGTGATAATAGTTATAGCCTTAATAATAATAGTTATAGCGATAATAATAATAGTAATAAGGATAAAGACAAGAGTAATAGGGATAGTAATAGTACAATAAGGATAATAATAACAGTCATAACGATAATAATAATAGTTATAGCGATAATAATAATAGTTATAAGGATAAAGACAAGAGTAATAGGGATAGTAATAATAGAATAAGGATAATAATAACGGTCATAGCGATAATAATAATAGTCGTAAGGATAATAATAATAGTTATAGCGATAATAATAATAGTAATAAGGGAAATAATAATAGAATAAGGATAATAATAACAGTCATAGCGATACTAATAATAGTTATAGCGATAATAATAATAGTTATAAGGATAATAATAATAGTTATAAGGATAAAGAGAAGAGTAATAGGGATAGTAATAATAGAATAAGGATAATAATAACAGTCATAGCGATGATAATAATAGTAGTAAGTATAATAATAATAGTAATAGCGATAATAATAATAGCAATAAGGATAATAATAATAGTTAAAGTGCTAATAATAATAGTAATAAGCATAATAATAATAGTTATAAGGATAGAGACAGGAGTAATAGGGATAGTAATAATAGAATAAGGATAATAATAACAATCATAGCGATGATAATAATAGTAGTAAGGATAATAATAATAGATATAGCGATAATAATAATAGCAATAAGGATAATAATAATAGTTAAAGTGCTAATAATAATAGTAATAAGCATAATAATAATAGTTATAGGGATAGAGACAGGAGTAATAGGGATAGTAATAGTAGAATAAGGATAATAATAACAGTCATAGCGATAATAATAGTAATAAGGATAATAATAATAGTTATAGCGATAATAATAATAGTAATAAGGGAAATAATAATGGAATAAGGATAATGATAACAGTCATAGCGATAATAATAATAGTTATAGCGATAATAATAATAGTAATAAGGATAAACATAATAGTTATAGTGCTAGTAATAATAGTGATAATGATAATAATAATAGTTTTAGTGCTAATAATAATAGTAATAAGCATAACAATAATTGTTATAAGGATAAAGACAAGAGTAATAGGGATAGTAATAATAGAATAAGTATAATAATAACAGTCATAGCGATAATAATAATAGTAATAAGGATAATAATAATAGTTATAAGGATAATAATAATAGTAATAAGGATAATAATAACAGTTATAATGATAATAATAATAGTAATAAGGGAAATAATAATAGTTATAAGGATAAAGACAAGAGTAATAGGGATAGTAATAATAGAATAACGATAATAATAACAGTCATAGCGATAATAATAATCGTAGTAAGGATAATAATAATAGTTATAGCGATAATAATAATAGTAATAAGCATAATAGTAAAAGTTATAAGGATAGAGACAAGATTAATAGGGATAGTAATAGTAGAATAAGGATAATAATAACAGTCATAGCGATAATAATAATAGTAGTAAGGATAATAATAATAGTTATAGCGATAATAGTAATAGTAATAAGCATAATAATAAAAGTTATAAGGATAGAGACAAGAGTAATAGTGATAGTAATAGTAGAATAAGGATAATAATAACAGTCATAGCGATAATAATAGTAATAAGGATAGTGATAATAGTTATAGCCTTAATAATAATAGTTATAGCGATAATAATAATAGTAATAAGGATAAAGACAAGAGTAATAGGGATAGTAATAGTACAATAAGGATAATAATAACAGTCATAACGATAATAATAATAGTTATAGCGATAATAATAATAGTTATAAGGATAAAGACAAGAGTAATAGGGATAGTAATAATAGAATAAGGATAATAATAACGGTCATAGCGATAATAATAATAGTCGTAAGGATAATAATAATAGTTATAGCGATAATAATAATAGTAATAAGGGAAATAATAATAGAATAAGGATAATAATAACAGTCATAGCGATACTAATAATAGTTATAGCGATAATAATAATAGTTATAAGGATAATAATAATAGTTATAAGGATAAAGAGAAGAGTAATAGGGATAGTAATAATAGAATAAGGATAATAATAACAGTCATAGCGATGATAATAATAGTAGTAAGTATAATAATAATAGTAATAGCGATAATAATAATAGCAATAAGGATAATAATAATAGTTAAAGTGCTAATAATAATAGTAATAAGCATAATAATAATAGTTATAAGGATAGAGACAGGAGTAATAGGGATAGTAATAATAGAATAAGGATAATAATAACAATCATAGCGATGATAATAATAGTAGTAAGGATAATAATAATAGATATAGCGATAATAATAATAGCAATAAGGATAATAATAATAGTTAAAGTGCTAATAATAATAGTAATAAGCATAATAATAATAGTTATAGGGATAGAGACAGGAGTAATAGGGATAGTAATAGTAGAATAAGGATAATAATAACAGTCATAGCGATAATAATAGTAATAAGGATAATAATAATAGTTATAGCGATAATAATAATAGTAATAAGGGAAATAATAATGGAATAAGGATAATGATAACAGTCATAGCGATAATAATAATAGTTATAGCGATAATAATAATAGTAATAAGGATAATAATAATAGTTATAAGGATAGAGACAAGAGTAATAGGGATAGTAATAGTAGAGTAAGGATAATAATAACAGTCATAGCGATAATAATAGTAGTAAGGATAATAATAATAGCTATAGTGCTAATAATAATAGTAATAAGGATAATAATAACAGTTATAGCAATAATAGTAATAGTAATAAGGATAAACATAATAGTTATAGTGCTAGTAATAATAGTGATAAGGATAATAATAATAGTTATAGAGATAATAATAATAGTAATGAGGATAACAATAATAGTTATAGAGATAATAATACTAGTAATAAGGATAATAATAACAGTTATAATGATAATAATAATAGTAATACGGGAAATAATAATAGTTATAAGGATAAAGATAAGAGTAATAGGGATAGTAATAATAGAATAAGTATAATAATAACAGTCATAGCGATAATAATAATAGTAATAAGGATAATAATAATAGTTATAAGGATAATAATAATAGTTATAAGGATAAAGAGAAGAGTAATAGGGATATTAATAATTCAATAAGGATAATAATAACAGTCATAGCGATAATAATAATAGTTATAGCTATAATAATAATAGTTATAAGGGTAATAATAATAGTAATAAGCATAATAATAATAGTTATAAGGATAGAGACAAGAGTTATATGGATAGTAATAATAGAATAAGTATAATAATAACAGTCATAGCGATAATAATAATAGTAATAAGGATAATAATAATAGTTTTAGTGCTAATAATAATAGTAATAAGCATAACAATAATAGTTATAAGGATAAAGACAAGAGTAATAGGGATAGTAATAATAGAATAAGTATAATAATAACAGTCATAGCGATAATAATAATAGTAATAAGGATAATAATAATAGTTATAAGGATAAAGAGAAGAGTAATAGGGATAGTAATAATAGAATAAGGATAATAATAACAGTCATAGCGATAATAATAATAGTAATGACGATAACAATAATAGTTATAGAGATAATAATACTAGTAATAAGGATAATAATAACAGTTATAATGATAATAATAATAGTAATAAGGGAAATAATAATAGTTATAAGGATAAAGACAAGAGTAATAGGGATAGTAATAATAGAATAACGATAATAATAACAGTCATAGCGATAATAATAATCGTAGTAAGGATAATAATAATAGTTATAGCGATAATAATAATAGTAATAAGCATAATAGTAAAAGTTATAAGGATGGAGACAAGATTAATAGGGATAGTAATAGTAGAATAAGGATAATAATAACAGTCATAGCGATAATAATAATAGTAGTAAGGATAATAATAACAGTTATAGCGATAATAATAATAGTAATAAGCATAATAATAATAGTAGTAAGGATAATAATAATAGTTATAGCGATAATAGTAATAGTAATAAGCATAATAATAAAAGTTATAAGGATAGAGACAAGAGTAATAGGGATAGTAATAGTAGAATAAGGATAATAATAACAGTCATAGCGATAATAATAGTAATAAGGATAGTGATAATAGTTATAGCCTTAATAATAATAGTTATAGCGATAATAATAATAGTAATAAGGATAAAGACAAGAGTAATAGGGATAGTAATAGTACAATAAGGATAATAATAACAGTCATAACGATAATAATAATAGTTATAGCGATAATAATAATAGTTATAAGGATAAAGACAAGAGTAATAGGGATAGTAATAATAGAATAAGGATAATAATAATAGTAGTAAGGATAATAATAATAGTTATAGCGATAATAATAATAGTAAACGCATATTAATAATAGTTATAAGGATAGAGACAAGAGTAATAGGGATAGTAATAGTAGAATAAGGATAATAATAACAGTCATAGCAATAATAATAATAGTAGTAAGGATAATAATAACAGTTATAGCGATAATAATAATAGTAATAAGCATAATAATAATAGTTGTAAGGATAAAGACAAGAGTAATAGGAATATTAATAATACAATAAGGATAATAATAACAGTCATAGCGATAATAATAATAGTTATAGTGATAATCATAGTTATAAGGATCAAGACAAGACTAATATTGATAGTAATAATAGAATAAGGATAATAATAACAGTCATAGCGATAATAATAATAGTAATGATGATAACAATAATAGTTATAGAGATAATAATACTAGTAATAAGGATAATAATAACAGTTATAATGATAATAATGATAGTAATGAGGGAAATAATAATAGTTATAAGGATAAAGACAAGAGTAATAGGGATAGTAATAATAGAATAAGGATAATAATAACAGTCATAGCGATAATAATAATATTAGTAAGGATAATAACAGTTATAGCGATAATAATAATAGTAATAAGCATAATAATAATAGTTGTAAGGATAAAGACAAGAGTAATAGGGATAGTAATAATAGAATAAGGATAATAATAACAGTCATAGCCATAATAATAATAGTAGTAAGGATAATAATAATAGTTATAGCGATAATAATAATAGTAATAAGCATATTAATAATACAATAGTTATAAGGATAGAGACAAGAGTAATAGGGATAGTAATAGTAGAATAAGGATAATAATAACAGTCATAGCGATAATAATAATAGTAGTAAGGATAATAATAACTGTCATAGCGATAATAATAATCGTAGTAAGGATAATAATAATAGTTATAGCGATAATAATAATAGTAATAAGCATAATAGTAAAAGTTAAAAGGATAGAGACAAGAGTAATAGGGATAGTAATAGTAGAATAAGGATAATAATAACAGTCATAGCGATAATAATAATAGTAGTAAGGATAATAATAACAGTTATAGCGATAATAATAATAGTAATAAGCATAATAATAATAGTAGTAAGGATAATAATAATAGTTATAGCGATAGTAGTAATAGTAATAAGAATAATAATAAAAGTTACAAGGATAGAGACAAGAGTAATAGGGATAGTAATAGTAGAATAAGGATAATAATAACAGTCATAGCGATACTAATAATAGTTATAGCGATAATAATAATAGTTATAAGGATAAAGAGAAGAGTAATAGGGATAGTAATAATAGAATAAGGATAATAATAACAGTCATAGCGATGATAATAATAGTAGTAAGGATAATAATAATAGTAATAGCGATAATAATAATAGCAATAAGGATAATAATAATAGTTAAAGTGCTAATAATAATAGTAATAAGCATAATAATAATAGTTATAAGGATAGAGACAGGAGTAATAGGGATAGTAATAATAGAATAAGGATAATAATAACAGTCATAGCGATGATAATAATAGTAGTAAGTATAATAATAATAGTAATAGCGATAATAATAATAGCAATAAGGATAATAATAATAGTTAAAGTGCTAATAATAATAGTAATAAGCATAATAATAATAGTTATAAGGATAGAGACAGGAGTAATAGGGATAGTAATAATAGAATAAGGATAATAATAACAGTCATAGCGATGATAATAATAGTAGTAAGGATAATAATAATAGATATAGCGATAATAATAATAGCAATAAGGATAATAATAATAGTTAAAGTGCTAATAATAATAGTAATAAGCATAATAATAATAGTTATAGGGATAGAGACAGGAGTAATAGGGATAGTAATAATAGAATAAGTATAATAGTAACAGTCATAGCGATAATAATAACAGTAGTAAGGATAATAATAATAGTTTTAGTGCTAATAATAATAGTTTTAGTGCTAATAATAATAGTAATAAGCATAACAATAATAGTTATAAGGATAAAGACAAGAGTAATAGGGATAGTAATAATAGAATAAGTATAATAATAACAGTCATAGCGATAATAATAATAGTAATAAGGATAATAATATTAGTTATAAGGATAATAATAATAGTTAAAGTGCTAATAATAATAGTAATAAGCATAATAATAATAGTTATAAGGATAGAGACAGGAGTAATAGGGATAGTAATAATAGAATAACGATAATAATAACAGTCATAGCGATAATAATAATCGTAGTAAGGATAATAATAATAGTTATAGCGATGATAATAATAGTAATAAGCATAATAGTAAAAGTTATAAGGATAGAGACAAGATTAATAGGGATAGTAATAGTAGAATAAGGATAATAATAACAGTCATAGCGATAATAATAGTAATAAGGATTGTGATAATAGTTATAGCCTTAATAATAATAGTTATAGCGATAATAATAATAGTAATAAGGATAAAGACAAGAGTAATAGGGATAGTAATAGTACAATAAGGATAATAATAACAGTCATAACGATAATAATAATAGTTATAGCGATAATAATAATAGTTATAAGGATAAAGACAAGAGTAATAGGGATAGTAATAATAGAATAAGGATAATAATAACAGTCATAGCGATAATAATAATAGTCGTAAGGATAATAATAATAGTTATAGCGATAATAATAATAGTAATAAGGGAAATAATAATAGAATAAGGATAATAATAACAGTCATAGCGATACTAATAATAGTTATAGCGGTAATAATAATAGTTATAAGGATAATAATAATAGTTATAAGGATAAAGAGAAGAGTAATAGGGATAGTAATAATAGAATAAGGATAATAATAACAGTCATAGCGATGATAATAATAGTAGTAAGTATAATAATAATAGTAATAGCGATAATAATAATAGCAATAAGGATAATAATAATAGTTAAAGTACTAATAATAATAGTAATAAGCATAATAATAATAGTTATAAGGATAGAGACAGGAGTAATAGGGATAGTAATAGTAGAATAAGGATAATAATAACTGTCATAGCGATAATAATAGTAATAAGGATAATAATAATAGTTATAGCGATAATAATAATAGTAATAAGGGAAATAATAATGGAATAAGGATAATGATAACAGTCATAGCGATAATAATAATAGTTATAGCGATAATAATAATAGTAATAAGGATAATAATAATAGTTATAAGGATAGAGACAAGAGTAATAGGGATAGTAATAGTAGAGTAAGGATAATAATAACAGTCATAGCGATAATAATAATAGTAATAAGGATAATAATAATAGTTTTAGTGCTAATAATAATAGTTTTAGTGCTAATAATAATAGTTTTAATGCTAATAATAATAGTAATAAGCATAACAATAATAGTTATAGCGATAATAATAATTGTAATAAGGATAATAATAATAGTTATAAGGATAATAATAATAGTTATAAGGATAAAGAGAAGAGTAATAGGGATAGTAATAATAAAATAAGGATAATAATAACAGTTATAGCAATAATAATAATAGTAATAAGGATAAACATAATAGTTATAGTGCTAGTAATAATAGTGATAATGATAATAATAATAGTTTTAGTGCTAATAATAATAGTAATAAGCATAACAATAATTGTTATAAGGATAAAGACAAGAGTAATAGGGATAGTAATAATAGAATAAGTATAATAATAACAGTCATAGCGATAATAATAATAGTAATAAGGATAATAATAATAGTTATAAGGATAATAATAATAGTAATAAGGATAATAATAACAGTTATAATGATAATAATAATAGTAATAAGGGAAATAATAATAGTTATAAGGATAAAGACAAGAGTAATAGGGATAGTAATAATAGAATAACGATAATAATAACAGTCATAGCGATAATAATAATCGTAGTAAGGATAATAATAATAGTTATAGCGATAATAATAATAGTAATAAGCATAATAGTAAAAGTTATAAGGATAGAGACAAGATTAATAGGGATAGTAATAGTAGAATAAGGATAATAATAACAGTCATAGCGATAATAATAATAGTAGTAAGGATAATAATAATAGTTATAGCGATAATAGTAATAGTAATAAGCATAATAATAAAAGTTATAAGGATAGAGACAAGAGTAATAGTGATAGTAATAGTAGAATAAGGATAATAATAACAGTCATAGCGATAATAATAGTAATAAGGATAGTGATAATAGTTATAGCCTTAATAATAATAGTTATAGCGATAATAATAATAGTAATAAGGATAAAGACAAGAGTAATAGGGATAGTAATAGTACAATAAGGATAATAATAACAGTCATAACGATAATAATAATAGTTATAGCGATAATAATAATAGTTATAAGGATAAAGACAAGAGTAATAGGGATAGTAATAATAGAATAAGGATAATAATAACGGTCATAGCGATAATAATAATAGTCGTAAGGATAATAATAATAGTTATAGCTATAATAATAATAGTAATAAGGGAAATAATAATAGAATAAGGATAATAATAACAGTCATAGCGATACTAATAATAGTTATAGCGATAATAATAATAGTTATAAGGATAATAATAATAGTTATAAGGATAAAGAGAAGAGTAATAGGGATAGTAATAATAGAATAAGGATAATAATAACAGTCATAGCGATGATAATAATAGTAGTAAGTATAGTAATAATAGTAATAGCGATAATAATAATAGCAATAAGGATAATAATAATAGTTAAAGTGCTAATAATAATAGTAATAAGCATAATAATAATAGTTATAAGGATAGAGACAGGAGTAATAGGGATAGTAATAATAGAATAAGGATAATAATAACAATCATAGCGATGATAATAATAGTAGTAAGGATAATAATAATAGATATAGCGATAATAATAATAGCAATAAGGATAATAATAATAGTTAAAGTGCTAATAATAATAGTAATAAGCATAATAATAATAGTTATAGGGATAGAGACAGGAGTAATAGGGATAGTAATAGTAGAATAAGGATAATAATAACAGTCATAGCGATAATAATAGTAATAAGGATAATAATAACAGTTATAGCGATAATAATAATAGTAATAAGGGAAATAATAATGGAATAAGGATAATGATAACAGTCATAGCGATAATAATAATAGTTATAGCGATAATAATAATAGTAATAAGGATAATAATAATAGTTATAAGGATAGAGACAAGAGTAATAGGGATAGTAATAGTAGAGTAAGGATAATAATAACAGTCATAGCGATAATAATAGTAGTAAGGATAATAATAATAGCTATAGTGCTAATAATAATAGTAATAAGGATAATAATAACAGTTATAGCAATAATAGTAATAGTAATAAGGATAAACATAATGTTTATAGTGCTAGTAATAATAGTGATAAGGATAATAATAATAGTTATAGAGATAATAATAATAGTAATGAGGATAACAATAATAGTTATAGAGATAATAATACTAGTAATAAGGATAATAATAACAGTTATAATGATAATAATAATAGTAATACGGGAAATAATAATAGTTATAAGGATAAAGATAAGAGTAATAGGGATAGTAATAATAGAATAAGTATAATAATAACAGTCATAGCGATAATAATAATAGTAATAAGGATAATAATAATAGTTATAAGGATAATAATAATAGTTATAAGGATAAAGAGAAGAGTAATAGGGATATTAATAATTCAATAAGGATAATAATAACAGTCATAGCGATAATAATAATAGTTATAGCTATAATAATAATAGTTATAAGGGTAATAATAATAGTAATAAGCATAATAATAATAGTTATAAGGATAGAGACAAGAGTTATATGGATAGTAATAATAGAATAAGTATAATAATAACAGTCATAGCGATAATAATAATAGTAATAAGGATAATAATAATAGTTTTAGTGCTAATAATAATAGTAATAAGCATAACAATAATAGTTATAAGGATAAAGACAAGAGTAATAGGGATAGTAATAATAGAATAAGTATAATAATAACAGTCATAGCGATAATAATAATAGTAATAAGGATAATAATAATAGTTATAAGGATAAAGAGAAGAGTAATAGGGATAGTAATAATAGAATAAGGATAATAATAACAGTCATAGCGATAATAATAATAGTAATGACGATAACAATAATAGTTATAGAGATAATAATACTAGTAATAAGGATAATAATAACAGTTATAATGATAATAATAATAGTAATAAGGGAAATAATAATAGTTATAAGGATAAAGACAAGAGTAATAGGGATAGTAATATAGAATAACGATAATAATAACAGTCATAGCGATAATAATAATCGTAGTAAGGATAATAATAATAGTTATAGCGATAATAATAATAGTAATAAGCATAATAGTAAAAGTTATAAGGATGGAGACAAGATTAATAGGGATAGTAATAGTAGAATAAAGGATAATAATAACAGTCATAGCGATAATAATAATAGTAGTAAGGATAATAATAACAGTTATAGCGATAATAATAATAGTAATAAGCATAATAATAATAGTAGTAAGGATAATAATACTAGTTATAGCGATAATAGTAATAGTAATAAGCATAATAATAAAAGTTATAAGGATAGAGACAAGAGTAATAGGGATAGTAATAGTAGAATACGGATAATAATAACAGTCATAGCGATAATAATAGTAATAAGGATAGTGATAATAGTTATAGCCTTAATAATAATAGTTATAGCGATAATAATAATAGTAATAAGGATAAAGACAAGAGTAATAGGGATAGTAATAGTACAATAAGGATAATAATAACAGTCATAACGATAATAATAATAGTTATAGCGATAATAATAATAGTTATAAGGATAAAGACAAGAGTAATAGGGATAGTAATAATAGAATAAGGATAATAATAACAGTCATAGCGATAATAATAATAGTCGTAAGGATAATAATAATAGTTATAGCGATAATAATAATAGTAATAAGGGAAATAATAATAGAATAAGGATAATAATAACAGTCATAACGATACTAATAATAGTTATAGCGATAATAATAATAGTTATAAGGATAATAATAATAGTTATAAGGATAAAGAGAAGAGTAATAGGGATAGTAATAATAGAATAAGGATAATAATAACAGTCATAGCGATGATAATAATAGTAGTAAGTATAATAATAATAGTAATAGCGATAATAATAATAGCAATAAGGATAATAATAATAGTTAAAGTGCTAATAATAATAGTAATAAGCATAATAATAATAGTTATAAGGATAGAGACAGGAGTAATAGGGATAGTAATAATAGAATAAGTATAATAGTAACAGTCATAGCGATAATAATAACAGTAGTAAGGATAATAATAATAGTTTTAGTGCTAATAATAATAGTAATAAGCATAACAATAATAGTTATAAGGATAAAGACAAGAGTAATAGGGATAGTAATAATAGAATAAGTATAATAATAACAGTCATAGCGATAATAATAATAGTAATAAGGATAATAATAATAGTTTTAGTGCTAATAATAATAGTTTTAGTGCTAATAATAATAGATTTAGTGCTAATAATAATAGTAATAAGCATAACAATAATAGTTATAGCGATAATAATAATTGTAATTAGGATAATAATAATAGTTATAAGGATAATAATAATAGTTATAGCGATAATAATAATAGTAATGAGGATAACAATAATAGTTATAGAGATAATAATACTAGTAATAAGGATAATAGTAACAGTTATAATGATAATAATAATAGTTTTAGTGCTAATAATAATAGTAATAAGCATAACAATAATAGTTATAAGGATAAAGACAAGAGTAATAGGGATAGTAATAATAGAATAAGTATAATAGTAACAGTCATAGCGATAATAATAACAGTAGTAAGGTTAATAATAATAGTTTTAGTGCTAATAATAATACTTTTAGTGCTAATAATAATAGTAATAAGCATAACAATAATAGTTATAGCGATAATAATAATTGTAATAAGGGAAATAATAATAATTATCAGGATAAAGACAAGAGTAATAGCGATAGTAATAATAGAATAAGAATAATAATAACAGTCATAGCGATAATAATAATAGTAGTAAGGATAATAATAACAGTTATAGCGATAATAATAATAGTAATATGCATAATAATAATAGTTGTAAGGATAAAGACAAGAGTAATAGGGATATTAATAATACAATAAGGATAATAATAACAGTCATAGCGATAATAATAATAGTTATAGCTATAATAATAATAGTTATAAGGGTAATAATAATAGTAATAAGCATAATAATAATAGTTATAAGGATAGAGACAAGAGTTATATGGATAGTAATAATAGAATAAGTATAATAATAACAGTCATAGCGATAATAATAATAGTAATAAGGATAATAATAATAGTTTTAGTGCTAATAATAATAGTAATAAGCATAACAATAATAGTTATAAGGATAAAGACAAGAGTAATAGGGATAGTAATAATAGAATAAGTATAATAATAACAGTCATAGCGATAATAATAATAGTAATAAGGATAATAATAACAGTTATAGTGGTAATAATAATAGTAATAAGCATAATAATAATAGTTATAAGGATAGATACAAGAGTTATATGGATAGTAATAATAGAATAAGTATAATAATAACAGTCATAGCGATAATAATAATAGTAATAAGGAAAATAATAATAGTTTTAGTGCTAATAATAATAGTAATAAGCATAACAATAATAGTTATAAGGATAAAGACAAGAGTAATAGGGATAGTAATAATAGAATAAGTATAATAATAACAGTCATAGCGATAATAATAATAGTAATAAGGATAATAATAATAGTTATAAGGATAATAATAATAGTTATAAGGATAAAGAGATGAGTAATAGGGATAGTAATAATAGAATAAGGATAATAATAACAGTTATAGCAATAATAATAATAGTAATAAGGATAAACATAATAGTTATAGTGCTAGTAATAATAGTGATAAGAATAATAATAATAGTTATAGCGATAATAATAATAGTAATGAGGATAACAATAATAGTTATAGAGATAATAATACTAGTAATAAGGATAATAATAACAGTTATAATGATAATAATAATAGTTTTAGTGCTAATAATAATAGTAATAAGCATAACAATAATAGTTATAAGGATAAAGACAAGAGTAATAGGGATAGTAATAATAGAATAAGTATAATAGTAACAGTCATAGCGATAATAATAACAGTAGTAAGGATAATAATAATAGTTTTAGTGCTAATAATAATACTTTTAGTGCTAATAATAATAGTAATAAGCATAACAGTAATAGTTATAGCGATAATAATAATTGTAATAAGGGAAATAATAATAATTATCAGGATAAAGACAAGAGTAATAGCGATAGTAATAATAGAATAAGAATAATAATAACAGTCATAGCGATAATAATAATAGTAATAAGGATAATAACAACAGTTATAGTGGTAATAATAATAGTAATAAGCATAATAATAATAGTTATAAGGATAGAGACAAGAGTTATATGGATAGTAATAATAGAATAAGTATAATAATAACAGTCATAGCGATAATAATAATAGTAATAAGGATAATAATAATAGTTTTAGTGCTAATAATAATAGTAATAAGCATAACAATAACAGTTATAAGGATAAAGACAAGAGTAATAGGGATAGTAATAATAGAATAAGAATAATAATAACAGTCATAGCGATAATAATAATAGTAATAAGGATAATAATAACAGTTATAGTGGTAATAATAATAGTAATAAGCATAATAATAATAGTTATAAGGATAGAGACAAGAGTTATATGGATAGTAATAATAGAATAAGTATAATAATAACAGTCATAGCGATAATAATAATTGTAATAAGGATAATAATAATAGTTTAAGTGCTAATAATAATAGTTTTAGTGCTAATAATAATACTTTTAGTGCTAATAATAATAGTAATAAGCATAACAATAATAGTTATAGCGATAATAATAATTGTAATAAGGGAAATAATAATAATTATCAGGATAAAGACAAGAGTAATAGCGATAGTAATAATAGAATAAGAATAATAATAACAGTCATAGCGATAATAATAATAGTAATAAGGATAATAATAACAGTTATAGTGGTAATAATAATAGTAATAAGCATAATAATAATAGTTATAAGGATAGAGACAAGAGTTATATGGATAGTAATAATAGAATAAGTATAATAATAACAGTCATAGCGATAATAATAATAGTAATAAGGATAATAATAATAGTTTTAGTGCTAATAATAATAGTTTTAGTGCTAATAATAATAGTAATAAGCATAACAATAACAGTTATAAGGATAAAGACAAGAGTAATAGGGATAGTAATAATAGAATAAGTATAATAATAACAGTCATAGCGATAATAATAATAGTAATAAGGATAATAATAATAGTTATAAGGATAATAATAATAGTTATAAGGATAAAGAGAAGAGTAATAGGGATAGTAATAATAGAATAAGGATAATAATAACAGTTATAGCAATAATAATAATAGTAATAAGGATAAACATAATAGTTATAGTGCTAGTAATAATAGTGATAAGGATAATAATAATAGTTATAGCGATAATAATAATAGTAATGAGGATAACAATAATAGTTATAGAGATAATAATACTAGTAATAAGGATAATAATAACAGTTATAATGATAATAATAATAGTTTTAGTGCTAATAATAATAGTAATAAGCATAACAATAATAGTTATAAGGATAAAGACAAGAGTAATAGGGATAGTAATAATAGAATAAGTATAATAGTAACAGTCATAGCGATAATAATAACAGTAGTAAGGATAATAATAATAGTTTTAGTGCTAATAATAATAGTAATAAGCATAACAATAATAGTTATAAGGATAAAGACAAGAGTTATATGGATAGTAATAATAGAATAAGTATAATAATAACAGTCATAGCGATAATAATAATTGTAATAAGGATAATAATAATAGTTTAAGTGCTAATAATAATAGTTTTAGTGCTAATAATAATACTTTTAGTGCTAATAATAATAGTAATAAGCATAACAATAATAGTTATAGCGATAATAATAATTGTAATAAGGGAAATAATAATAATTATCAGGATAAAGACAAGAGTAATAGCGATAGTAATAATAGAATAAGAATAATAATAACAGTCATAGCGATAATAATAATAGTAATAAGGATAATAATAACAGTTATAGTGGTAATAATAATAGTAATAAGCATAATAATAATAGTTATAAGGATAGAGACAAGAGTTATATGGATAGTAATAATAGAATAAGTATAATAATAACAGTCATAGCGATAATAATAATAGTAATAAGGATAATAATAATAGTTTTAGTGCTAATAATAATAGTTTTAGTGCTAATAATAATAGTAATAAGCATAACAATAACAGTTATAAGGATAAAGACAAGAGTAATAGGGATAGTAATAATAGAATAAGTATAATAATAACAGTCATAGCGATAATAATAATAGTAATAAGGATAATAATAATAGTTATAAGGATAATAATAATAGTTATAAGGATAAAGAGAAGAGTAATAGGGATAGTAATAATAGAATAAGGATAATAATAACAGTTATAGCAATAATAATAATAGTAATAAGGATAAACATAATAGTTATAGTGCTAGTAATAATAGTGATAAGGATAATAATAATAGTTATAGCGATAATAATAATAGTAATGAGGATAACAATAATAGTTATAGAGATAATAATACTAGTAATAAGGATAATAATAACAGTTATAATGATAATAATAATAGTTTTAGTGCTAATAATAATAGTAATAAGCATAACAATAATAGTTATAAGGATAAAGACAAGAGTAATAGGGATAGTAATAATAGAATAAGTATAATAGTAACAGTCATAGCGATAATAATAACAGTAGTAAGGATAATAATAATAGTTTTAGTGCTAATAATAATAGTAATAAGCATAACAATAATAGTTATAAGGATAAAGACAAGAGTAATAGGGATAGTAATAATAGAATAACGATAATAATAACAGTCATAGCGATAATAATAATAGTAGTAAGGATAATAATAACAGTTATAGCGATAATAATAATAGTAATAAGCATAATAATAATAGTTATAAGGATAGAGACAAGAGTTATATGGATAGTAATAATAGAATAAGTATAATAATAACAGTCATAGCGATAATAATAATTGTAATAAGGATAATAATAATAGTTTAAGTGCTAATAATAATAGTTTTAGTGCTAATAATAATACTTTTAGTGCTAATAATAATAGTAATAAGCATAACAATAATAGTTATAGCGATAATAATAATTGTAATAAGGGAAATAATAATAATTATCAGGATAAAGACAAGAGTAATAGCGATAGTAATAATAGAATAAGAATAATAATAACAGTCATAGCGATAATAATAATAGTAATAAGGATAATAATAACAGTTATAGTGGTAATAATAATAGTAATAAGCATAATAATAATAGTTATAAGGATAGAGACAAGAGTTATATGGATAGTAATAATAGAATAAGTATAATAATAACAGTCATAGCGATAATAATAATAGTAATAAGGATAATAATAATAGTTTTAGTGCTAATAATAATAGTTTTAGTGCTAATAATAATAGTAATAAGCATAACAATAACAGTTATAAGGATAAAGACAAGAGTAATAGGGATAGTAATAATAGAATAAGTATAATAATAACAGTCATAGCGATAATAATAATAGTAATAAGGATAATAATAATAGTTATAAGGATAATAATAATAGTTATAAGGATAAAGAGAAGAGTAATAGGGATAGTAATAATAGAATAAGGATAATAATAACAGTTATAGCAATAATAATAATAGTAATAAGGATAAACATAATAGTTATAGTGCTAGTAATAATAGTGATAAGGATAATAATAATAGTTATAGCGATAATAATAATAGTAATGAGGATAACAATAATAGCTATAGAGATAATAATACTAGTAATAAGGATAATAATAACAGTTATAATGATAATAATAATAGTTTTAGTGCTAATAATAATAGTAATAAGCATAACAATAATAGTTATAAGGATAAAGACAAGAGTAATAGGGATAGTAATAATAGAATAAGTATAATAGTAACAGTCATAGCGATAATAATAACAGTAGTAAGGATAATAATAATAGTTTTAGTGCTAATAATAATAGTAATAAGCATAACAATAATAGTTATAAGGATAAAGACAAGAGTAATAGGGATAGTAATAATAGAATAACGATAATAATAACAGTCATAGCGATAATAATAATAGTAGTAAGGATAATAATAACAGTTATAGCGATAATAATAATAGTAATAAGCATAATAATAATAGTTGTAAGGATAAAGACAAGAGTAATAGGGATATTAATAATGCAATAAGGATAATAATAACAGTCATAGCGATAATAATAATAGTAATAAGGATAATAATAATAGTTTTAGTGCTAATAATAATAGTTTTAGTGCTAATAATAATAGTAATAAGCATAACAATAATAGTTATAGCGATAATAATAATTGTAATAAGGGAAATAATAATAATTATCAGGATAAAGACAAGAGTAATAGGGATAGTAATAATAGAATATGTATAATAATAATAGTAGTAAGGATAATAATAATAGTTTTAGTGCTAATAACAATAGTAATAAGCATAACAATAATAGTTATAAGGATAAAGACAAGAGTAATACGGATAGTAATAATAGAATAAGTATAATAATAACAGTCATAGCGATAATAATAATAGTAATAAGGAAAATAATAATAGTTATAGTGCGAATAATAATAGTAATAAGGATAAACATAACAGTTATAGTGCTAATAATACTAGTAATAAGGATAATAATAACAGTTATAGCGATAATAATAATAGTAATAAGGACAATGATAATAGTTATAAGGATAGTAATAACAGTTATAAGGATAAAGAGAAGAGTAATAGGGATAGTAATAATAGAATAAGGATAATAATAACAGTCATAGCGATAATAATAATAGTTATAGCGATAATAATAATAGTTATAAGGGTAATAATAATAGTAATAAGGATAATAATAACAGTTATAGTGGTAATAATAATAATAATAAGCATAATAATAATAGTTATAAGGATAGAGACAAGAGTTATATGGATAGTAATAATAGAATAAGTATAATAATAACAGTCATAGCGATAATAATAATAGTAATAAGGATAATAATAATAGTTTTAGTGCTAATAATAATAGTTTTAGTGCTAATAATAATAGTAATAAGCATAACAATAACAGTTATAAGGATAAAGACAAGAGTAATAGGGATAGTAATAATAGAATAAGTATAATAATAACAGTCATAGCGATAATAATAATAGTAATAAGGATAATAATAATAGTTATAAGGATAATAATAATAGTTATAAGGATAAAGAGAAGAGTAATAGGGATAGTAATAATAGAATAAGGATAATAATAACAGTTATAGCAATAATAATAATAGTAATAAGGATAAACATAATAGTTATAGTGCTAGTAATAATAGTGATAAGGATAATAATAATAGTTATAGCGATAATAATAATAGTAATGAGGATAACAATAATAGTTATAGAGATAATAATACTAGTAATAAGGATAATAATAACAGTTATAATGATAATAATAATAGTTTTAGTGCTAATAATAATAGTAATAAGCATAACAATAATAGTTATAAGGATAAAGACAAGAGTAATAGGGATAGTAATAATAGAATAAGTATAATAGTAACAGTCATAGCGATAATAATAACAGTAGTAAGGATAATAATAATAGTTTTAGTGCTAATAATAATAGTAATAAGCATAACAATAATAGTTATAAGGATAAAGACAAGAGTAATAGGGATAGTAATAATAGAATAACGATAATAATAACAGTCATAGCGATAATAATAATAGTAGTAAGGATAATAATAACAGTTATAGCGATAATAATAATAGTAATAAGCATAATAATAATAGTTATAAGGATAGAGACAAGAGTTATATGGATAGTAATAATAGAATAAGTATAATAATAACAGTCATAGCGATAATAATAATTGTAATAAGGATAATAATAATAGTTTAAGTGCTAATAATAATAGTTTTAGTGCTAATAATAATACTTTTAGTGCTAATAATAATAGTAATAAGCATAACAATAATAGTTATAGCGATAATAATAATTGTAATAAGGGAAATAATAATAATTATCAGGATAAAGACAAGAGTAATAGCGATAGTAATAATAGAATAAGAATAATAATAACAGTCATAGCGATAATAATAATAGTAATAAGGATAATAATAACAGTTATAGTGGTAATAATAATAGTAATAAGCATAATAATAATAGTTATAAGGATAGAGACAAGAGTTATATGGATAGTAATAATAGAATAAGTATAATAATAACAGTCATAGCGATAATAATAATAGTAATAAGGATAATAATAATAGTTTTAGTGCTAATAATAATAGTTTTAGTGCTAATAATAATAGTAATAAGCATAACAATAACAGTTATAAGGATAAAGACAAGAGTAATAGGGATAGTAATAATAGAATAAGTATAATAATAACAGTCATAGCGATAATAATAATAGTAATAAGGATAATAATAATAGTTATAAGGATAATAATAATAGTTATAAGGATAAAGAGAAGAGTAATAGGGATAGTAATAATAGAATAAGGATAATAATAACAGTTATAATGATAATAATAATAGTTTTAGTGCTAATAATAATAGTAATAAGCATAACAATAATAGTTATAAGGATAAAGACAAGAGTAATAGGGATAGTAATAATAGAATAAGTATAATAGTAACAGTCATAGCGATAATAATAACAGTAGTAAGGATAATAATAATAGTTTTAGTGCTAATAATAATAGTAATAAGCATAACAATAATAGTTATAAGGATAAAGACAAGAGTAATAGGGATAGTAATAATAGAATAACGATAATAATAACAGTCATAGCGATAATAATAATAGTAGTAAGGATAATAATAACAGTTATAGCGATAATAATAATAGTAATAAGCATAATAATAATAGTTGTAAGGATAAAGACAAGAGTAATAGGGATATTAATAATACAATAAGGATAATAATAACAGTCATAGCGATAATAATAATAGTAATAAGGATAATAATAATAGTTTTAGTGCTAATAATAATAGTTTTAGTGCTAATAATAATAGTAATAAGCATAACAATAATAGTTATAGCGATAATAATAATTGTAATAAGGGAAATAATAATAATTATCAGGATAAAGACAAGAGTAATAGGGATAGTAATAATAGAATAAGTATAATAATAACAGTCATAGCGATAATAATAATAGTAGTAAGGATAATAATAATAGTTTTAGTGCTAATAACAATAGTAATAAGCATAACAATAATAGTTATAAGGATAAAGACAAGAGTAATAGGGATAGTAATAATAGAATAAGTATAATAATAACAGTCATAGCGATAATAATAATAGTAATAAGGAAAATAATAATAGTTATAGTGCGAATAATAATAGTAATAAGGATAAACATAACAGTTATAGTGCTAATAATACTAGTAATAAGGATAATAATAACAGTTATAGCGATAATAATAATAGTAATAAGGACAATGATAATAGTTATAAGGATAGTAATAACAGTTATAAGGATAAAGAGAAGAGTAATAGGGATAGTAATAATAGAATAAGGATAATAATAACAGTCATAGCGATAATAATAATAGTTATAGCGATAATAATAATAGTTATAAGGGTAATAATAATAGTAATAAGCATAATAATAATAGTTATAAGGATAGAGACAAGAGTTATATGGATAGTAATAATAGAATAAGTATAATAATAACAGTCATAGCGATAATAATAATAGTAATAAGGATAATAATAATAGTTATAAGGATAATAATAATAGTTATAAGGATAATAATAATAGTAGTAAGGATAATAATAACAGTTATAGCGATAATAATAATAGTAATAAGGATAATAATAATAGTTATAAGGATAAAGAGAAGAGTAATGGGGATAGTAATAATAGAATAAGGATAATAATAACAGTCATAGCGATAATAATAATAGTAGTAAGGATAATAATAATAGTTATAGCGATAATAATAATAGTAATAAGCATAATAATAAAAGTTATAAGGATAGAGACAAGAGTAATATGGATAGTAATAGTACAATAAGGATAATAATAACAGTCATAACGATAATAATAATAGTTATAGCGATAATAATAATAGTTATAAGGATAAAGACAAGAGTAATAGGGATAGTAATAATAGAATAAGGATAATAATAACAGTCATAGCGATAATAATAATAGTAATAAGCATAATAATAATAGTTGTAAGGATAAAGACAAGAGTAATAGGGATATTAATAATACAATAAGGATAATAATAACAGTCATAGCGATAATAATAATAGTAATAAGGATAATAATAATAGTTTTAGTGCTAATAATAATAGTAATAAGCATAACAATAATAGTTATAAGGATAAAGACAAGAGTAATAGGGATAGTAATAATAGAATAAGTATAATAATAACAGTCATAGCGATAATAATAATAGTAATAAGGATAATAATAATAGTTATAAGCATAATAATAATAGTTGTAAGGATAAAGACAAGAGTTATATGGATAGTAATAATAGAAAAAGTATAATAATAACAGTCATAGCGATAATAATAATAATAGTAATAAGGATAATAATAATAGTTTTAGTGCTAATAATAATAGTTTTAGTGCTAATAATAATAGTAATAAGCATAACAATAATAGTTATAAGGATAAAGACAAGAGTAATAGGGATAGTAATAATAGAATAAGTATAATAATTACAGTCATAGCGATAATAATAACAGTAGTAAGGATAATAATAATAGTTTTAGTGCTAATAATAATAGTAATAAGCATAACAATAATAGTTATAAGGATAAAGACAAGAGTAATAAGGATAGTAATAATAGAATAACTATAATAATAACAGTCATAGCGATAATAATAATAGTAATAAGGATAATAATAATAGTTTTAGTGCTAATAATAATAGTAATAAGCATAACAATAATAGTTATAGCGATAATAATAATTGTAATAAGGATAATAATAATAGTTATAAGGATAATAATAATAGTTATAAGGATAAAGAGAAGAGTAATAGGGATAGTAATAATAAAATAAGGATAATAATAACAGTTATAGCAATAATAATAATAGTAATAAGGATAAACATAATAGTTATAGTGCTAGTAATAATAGTGATAAGGATAATAATAATAGTTATAGCGATAATAATAATAGTAATGAGGATAACAATAATAGTTATAGAGATAATAATACTAGTAATAAGGATAATAGTACCAGTTATAATGATAATAATAATAGTTTTAGTGCTAATAATAATAGTAATAAGCATAACAATAATAGTTATAAGGATAAAGACAAGAGTAATAGGGATAGTAATAATAGAATAAGTATAATAGTAACAGTCATAGCGATAATAATAACAGTAGTAAGGATAATAATAATATATTTAGTGCTAATAATAATAGTTTTAGTGCTAATAATAATAGTAATAAGCATAACAGTAATAGTTATAGCGATAATAATAATTGTAATAAGGGAAATAATAATAATTATCAGGATAAAGACAAGAGTAATAGCGATAGTAATAATAGAATAAGAATAATAATAACAGTCATAGCGATAATAATAATAGTAATAAGGATAATAATAACAGTTATAGTGGTAATAATAATAGTAATAAGCATAATAATAATAGTTATAAGGATAGAGACAAGAGTTATATGGATAGTAATAATAGAATAAGTATAATAATAACAGTCATAGCGATAATAATAATAGTAATAAGGATAATAATAATAGTTATAAGGATAATAATAATAGTTATAAGGATAAAGAGAAGAGTAATAGGGATAGTAATAATAGAATAAGGATAATAATAATAGTTATAGCGATAATAATAATAGTAATGAGGATAACAATAATAGTTATAGAGATAATAATACTAGTAATAAGGATAATAATAACAGTTATAATGATAATAATAATAGTTTTAGTGCTAATAATAATAGTAATAAGCATAGCAATAATAGTTATAAGGATAAAGACAAGAGTAATAGGGATAGTAATAATAGAATAAGTATAATAGTAACAGTCATAGCGATAATAATAACAGTAGTAAGGATAATAATAATAGTTTTAGTGCTAATAATAATAGTAATAAGCATAACAATAATAGTTATAAGGATAAAGACAAGAGTAATAGGGATAGTAATAATAGAATAACGATAATAATAACAGTCATAGCGATAATAATAATAGTAGTAAGGATAATAATAACAGTTATAGCGATAATAATAATAGTAATAAGCATAATAATAATAGTTGTAAGGATAAAGACAAGAGTAATTGGGATATTAATAATACAATAAGGATAATAATAACAGTCATAGCGATAATAATAATAGTAATAAGGATAATAATAATAGTTTTAGTGCTAATAATAATAGTTTTAGTGCTAATAATAATAGTAATAAGCATAACAATAATAGTTATAGCGATAATAATAATAGTAATAAGGAAAATAATAATAGTTATAGTGCGAATAATAATAGTAATAAGGATAAACATAACAGTTATAGTGCTAATAATACTAGTAATAAGGATAATAATAACAGTTATAGCGATAATAATAATAGTAATAAGGACAATGATAATAGTTATAAGGATAGTAATAACAGTTATAAGGATAAAGAGAAGAGTAATAGGGATAGTAATAATAGAATAAGGATAATAATAACAGTCATAGCGATAATAATAATAGTTATAGCGATAATAATAATAGTTATAAGGGTAATAATAATAGTAATAAGCATAATAATAATAGTTATAAGGATAGAGACAAGAGTTATATGGATAGTAATAATAGAATAAGTATAATAATAACAGTCATAGCGATAATAATAATAGTAATAAGGATAATAATAATAGTTATAAGGATAATAATAATAGTTATAAGGATAATAATAATAGTTATAAGGATAAAGAGAAGAGTAATAGGGATAGTAATAATAGAATAAGGATAATAATAACAGTTATAGCAATAATAATAATAGTAGTAAGGATAATAATAACAGTTATAGCGATAATAATAATAGTAATAAGGATAATAATAATAGTTATAAGGATAAAGAGAAGAGTAATGGGGATAGTAATAATAGAATAAGGATAATAATAACAGTCATAGCGATAATAATAAGAGTTATAGTGATAATCATAGTTATAAGGATAAAGACAAGACTAATATTGATAGTAATAATAGAATAAGGATAATAATAACAGTCATAGCGATAATAATAATAGTAATGATGATAACAATAATAGTTATAGAGATAATAATACTAGTAATAAGGATAATAATAACAGTTATAGTGATAATAATAATAGTAATAAGGGAAATAGTAATAGTTATAAGGATAAAGACAAGAGTAATAGGGATAGTAATAATAGAATAACGATAATAATAACAGTCATAGCGATAATAATAATCGTAGTAAGGATAATAATAATAGATATAGCGATAATAATAATAGTAATAAGCATAATAATAAAAGTTATAAGGATAGAGACAAGAGTAATAGGGATAGTAATAGTAGAATAAGGATAATAATAACAGTCATAGCGATAATAATAATAGTAGTAAGGATAATAATAACAGTTATAGCGATAATAATAATAGTAATAAGCATAATAATAATAGTAGTAAGGATAATAATAATAGTTATAATGATAATATTAATAGTAATAAGCATAATAATAAAAGTTATAAGGATAGAGACAAGAGTAATAGGGATAGTAATAGTAGAATAAGGATAATAATAACAGTCATAGCGATAATAATAGTAATAAGGATAATAATAATAGTTATAGCCTTAATAATAATAGTTATAGCGATAATAATAATAGTAATAAGGATAAAGACAAGAGTAATAGGGATAGTAATAGTACAATAAGGATAATAATAACAGTCATAACGATAATAATAATAGTTATAGCGATAATAATAATAGTTATAAGGATAAAGACAAGAGTAATAGGGATAGTAATAATAGAATAAGGATAATAATAACAGTCATAGCGATAATAATAATAGTAGTAAGGATAATAATTATAGTTATAGCGATAATAATAATAGTAATAAGCATATTAATAATAGTTATAAGGATAGAGACAAGAGTAGTAGGGATAGTAATAGTAGAATAAGGATAATAATAACAGTCATAGCGATAATATTAATAGTTATAGCGATAATAATAATAGTTATAAGGATAAAGAGAAGAGTAATAGGGATAGTAATAATAGAATAAGGATAATTCCTTATTGTATTATTAATATCCCTATTACTCTTGTCTTTATCCTTACAACTATTATTATTATGCTTATTACTATTATTATTATCGCTATAACTGTTATTATTATCCTTACTACTATTATTATTATCGCTATGACTGTTATTATTATCCTTATTCTATTATTATTAAATAATAGTTATAGCGATAATAATAATAGTAATGAGGATAACAATAATAGTTATAGAGATAATAATACTAGTAATAAGGATAATAATAACAGTTATAATGATAATAATAATTGTTTTAGTGCTAATAATAATAGTAATAAGCATAACAATAATAGTTATAAGTATAAAGACAAGAGTAATAGGGATAGTAATAATAGAATAAGTATAATAGTAACAGTCATAGCGATAATAATAACAGTAGTAAGGATCATAATAATAGTTTTAGTGCTAATAATAATACTTTTAGTGCTAATAATAATAGTAACAAGCATAACAATAATAGTTATAAGGATAAAGACAAGAGTAATAGGGATAGTAATAATAGAATAAGTATAATAATAACAGTCATAGCGATAATAATAACAGTCATAGCGATAATAATAATAGTAATAAGAATAATAATAATAGTTTTAGTGCTAATAATAATAGTAATAAGCATAACAATAATAGTTATAGCGATAATAATAATTGTAATAAGGGAAATAATAATAATTATCAGGATAAAGACAAGAGTAATAGGGATAGTAATAATAGAATAAGTATAATAATAACAGTCATAGCGATAATAATAATAGTAATAAGGATAATAATAACAGTTATAGTGGTAATAATAATAGTAATAAGCATAATAATAATAGTTATAAGGATAGATACAAGAGTTATATGGATAGTAATAATAGAATAAGTATAATAATAACAGTCATAGCGATAATAATAATAGTAATAAGGAAAATAATAATAGTTTTAGTGCTAATAATAATAGTAATAAGCATAACAATAATAGTTATAAGGATAAAGACAAGAGTAATAGGGATAGTAATAATAGAATAAGTATAATAATAACAGTCATAGCGATAATAATAATAGTAATAAGGATAATAATAACAGTTATAGTGGTAATAATAATAGTAATAAGCATAATAATAATAGTTATAAGGATAAAGACAAGAGTAATAGGGATAGTAATAATAGAATAAGTATAATAATAACAGTCATAGCGATAATAATAATAGTAATAAGGAAAATAATAATAGTTATAGTGCGAATAATAATAGTAATAAGGATAAACATAACAGTTATAGTGCTAATAATACTAGTAATAAGGATAATAATAACTGTTATAGCGATAATAATAATAGTAATAAGGACAATGATAATAGTTATAAGGATAGTAATAACAGTTATAAGGATAAAGAGAAGAGTAATAGGGATAGTAATAATAGAATAAGGATAATAATAACAGTCATAGCGATAATAATAATAGTTATAGCGATAATAATAATAGTTATAAGGGTAATAATAATAGTAATACGCATAATAATAATAGTTATAAGGATAGAGACAAGAGTTATATGGATAGTAATAAAAGAATAAGTATAATAATAACAGTCATAGCGATAATAATAATCGTAGTAAGGATAATAATAATAGTTATAGCGATAATAATAATAGTAATAAGCATAATAATAAAAGTTATAAGGATAGAGACAAGAGTAATAGGGATAGTAATAGTAGAATAAGGATAATAATAACAGTCATAGCGATAATAATAATAGTAGTAAGGATAATAATAACAGTTATAGCGATAATAATAATAGTAATAAGCATAATAATAATAGTAGTAAGGATAATAATAATAGTTATAATGATAATATTAATAGTAATAAGCATAATAATAAAAGTTATAAGGATAGAGACAAGAGTAATAGGGATAGTAATAGTAGAATAAGGATAATAATAACAGTCATAGCGATAATAATAGTAATAAGGATAATAATAATAGTTATAGCCTTAATAATAATAGTTATAGCGATAATAATAATAGTAATAAGGATAAAGACAAGAGTAATAGGGATAGTAATAGTACAATAAGGATAATAATAACAGTCATAACGATAATAATAATAGTTATAGCGATAATAATAATAGTTATAAGGATAAAGACAAGAGTAATAGGGATAGTAATAATAGAATAAGGATAATAATAACAGTCATAGCGATAATAATAATAGTAGTAAGGATAATAATTATAGTTATAGCGATAATAATAATAGTAATAAGCATATTAATAATAGTTATAAGGATAGAGACAAGAGTAGTAGGGATAGTAATAGTAGAATAAGGATAATAATAACAGTCATAGCGATAATATTAATAGTTATAGCGATAATAATAATAGTTATAAGGATAAAGAGAAGAGTAATAGGGATAGTAATAATAGAATAAGGATAATTCCTTATTGTATTATTAATATCCCTATTACTCTTGTCTTTATCCTTACAACTATTATTATTATGCTTATTACTATTATTATTATCGCAATAACTGTTATTATTATCCTTACTACTATTATTATTATCGCTATGACTGTTATTATTATCCTTATTCTATTATTATTAAATAATAGTTATAGCGATAATAATAATAGTAATGAGGATAACAATAATAGTTATAGAGATAATAATACTAGTAATAAGGATAATAATAACAGTTATAATGATAATAATAATTGTTTTAGTGCTAATAATAATAGTAATAAGCATAACAATAATAGTTATAAGTATAAAGACAAGAGTAATAGGGATAGTAATAATAGAATAAGTATAATAGTAACAGTCATAGCGATAATAATAACAGTAGTAAGGATCATAATAATAGTTTTAGTGCTAATAATAATACTTTTAGTGCTAATAATAATAGTAACAAGCATAACAATAATAGTTATAAGGATAAAGACAAGAGTAATAGGGATAGTAATAATAGAATAAGTATAATAATAACAGTCATAGCGATAATAATAACAGTCATAGCGATAATAATAATAGTAATAAGGATAATAATAATAGTTATAGCGATAATAATAATAGTAATAAGGACAATGATAATAGTTATAAGGATAGTAATAACAGTTATAAGGATAAAGAGAAGAGTAATAGGGATAGTAATAATAGAATAAGGATAATAATAACAGTCATAGCGATAATAATAATAGTTATAGCGATAATAATAATAGTTATAAGGGTAATAATAATAGTAATAAGCATAATAATAATAGTTATAAGGATAGAGACAAGAGTTATATGGATAGTAATAATAGAATAAGTATAATAATAACAGTCATAGCGATAATAATAATAGTAATAAGGATAATAATAATAGTTATAAGGATAATAATAATAGTTATAAGGATAATAATAATAGTTATAAGGATAAAGAGAAGAGTAATAGGGATAGTAATAATAGAATAAGGATAATAATAACAGTTATAGCAATAATAATAATAGTAGTAAGGATAATAATAACAGTTATAGCGATAATAATAATAGTAATAAGGATAATAATAATAGTTATAAGGATAAAGAGAAGAGTAATGGGGATAGTAATAATAGAATAAGGATAATAATAACAGTCATAGCGATAATAATAATAGTTATAGTGATAATCATAGTTATAAGGATAAAGACAAGACTAATATTGATAGTAATAATAGAATAAGGATAATAATAACAGTCATAGCGATAATAATAATAGTAATGATGATAACAATAATAGTTATAGAGATAATAATACTAGTAATAAGGATAATAATAACAGTTATAGTGATAATAATAATAGTAATAAGGGAAATAGTAATAGTTATAAGGATAAAGACAAGAGTAATAGGGATAGTAATAATAGAATAACGATAATAATAACAGTCATAGCGATAATAATAATCGTAGTAAGGATAATAATAATAGATATAGCGATAATAATAATAGTAATAAGCATAATAATAAAAGTTATAAGGATAGAGACAAGAGTAATAGGGATAGTAATAGTAGAATAAGGATAATAATAACAGTCATAGCGATAATAATAATAGTAGTAAGGATAATAATAACAGTTATAGCGATAATAATAATAGTAATAAGCATAATAATAATAGTAGTAAGGATAATAATAATAGTTATAATGATAATATTAATAGTAATAAGCATAATAATAAAAGTTATAAGGATAGAGACAAGAGTAATAGGGATAGTAATAGTAGAATAAGGATAATAATAACAGTCATAGCGATAATAATAGTAATAAGGATAATAATAATAGTTATAGCCTTAATAATAATAGTTATAGCGATAATAATAATAGTAATAAGGATAAAGACAAGAGTAATAGGGATAGTAATAGTACAATAAGGATAATAATAACAGTCATAACGATAATAATAATAGTTATAGCGATAATAATAATAGTTATAAGGATAAAGACAAGAGTAATAGGGATAGTAATAATAGAATAAGGATAATAATAACAGTCATAGCGATAATAATAATAGTAGTAAGGATAATAATTATAGTTATAGCGATAATAATAATAGTAATAAGCATATTAATAATAGTTATAAGGATAGAGACAAGAGTAGTAGGGATAGTAATAGTAGAATAAGGATAATAATAACAGTCATAGCGATAATATTAATAGTTATAGCGATAATAATAATAGTTATAAGGATAAAGAGAAGAGTAATAGGGATAGTAATAATAGAATAAGGATAATTCCTTATTGTATTATTAATATCCCTATTACTCTTGTCTTTATCCTTACAACTATTATTATTATGCTTATTACTATTATTATTATCGCTATATCTATTATTATTATCCTTACTACGATTATTATTATCGCTATGACTGTTATTATTATCGTTATTCTATTATTACTATCCCTATTACTCTTGTCTTTATCCTTATAACTATTACTATTTCCCTTATTACTATTATTATTATCACTATAACTGTTATTATTATCCTTATTACTAGTATTATTATCTCTATAACTATTATTGTTATCATCATTACTATTATTATTATCGCTATGACTGTTATTATTATCCTTATTCTATTATTACTATCAATATTAGTCTTGTCTTTATCCTTATAACTATGATTATCACTATAACTATTATTATTATCGCTATGACTGTTATTATTATCCTTATTCTATTATTACTATCCCCATTACTCTTCTCTTTATCCTTATAACTATTATTATTATCCTTATTACTATTATTATTATCGCTATAACTGTTATTATTATCCTTACTACTATTATTATTATTGCTATAACTGTTATTATTATCCTTATTCTATTATTACTATCCCTATTACTCTTCTCTTTATCCTTATAACTATTATTATTATCCTTATAACTATTATTATTATCCTTATAACTATTATTATTATCCTTATTACTATTATTATTATCGCTATGACTGTTATTATTATACTTATTCTATTATTACTATCCATATAACTCTTGTCTCTATCCTTATAACTATTATTATTATGCTTATTACTATTATTATTACCCTTATAACTATTATTATTATCGCTGTAACTATTATTATTATCGCTATGACTGTTATTATTATCCTTATTCTATTATTACTATCCCTATTACTCTTCTCTTTATCCTTATAACTGTTATTACTATCCTTATAACTATTATCATTGTCCTTATTACTATTATTATTATCGCTATAACTATTATTATTATCCTTATTACTATTATTATTATCGCTATGACTGTTATTATTATCGCTATGACTGTTATTATTATACTTATTCTATTATTACTATCCCTATTACTCTTGTCTTTATCCTTATAACTATTATTGTTATGCTTGTTACTATTATTATTAGCACTAAAAGTATTATTATTAGCACTAAAACTATTATTATGATCCTTACTACTGTTATTATTATCGCTATGACTGTTACTATTATACTTATTCTATTATTACTATCCCTATTACTCTTGTCTTTATACTTATAACTATTATTGTTATGCTTATTACTATTATTATTAGCACTAAAACAATTATTATTATCATTATAACTGTTATTATTATCCTTATTACTAGTATTATTATCTCTATAACTATTATTGTTATCCTCATTACTATTATTATTATCGCTATAACTATTATTTAATAATAATAGAATAAGGATAATAATAACAGTCATAGCGATAATAATAATAGTAGTAAGGATAATAATAACAGTTATTGCGATAATAATAATAGTAATAAGCATAATAATAATAGTTGTAAGGATAAAGACAAGAGTAATAGGGATATTAATAATACAATAAGGAATTATCCTTATTCTATTATTACTATCCCTATTACTCTTCTCTTTATCCTTATAACTATTATTATTATCGCTATAACTATTAATATTATCGCTATGACTGTTATTATTATCCTTATTCTACTATTACTATCCCTACTACTCTTGTCTCTATCCTTATAACTATTATTAATATGCTTATTACTATTATTATTATCGCTATAACTATAATTATTATCCTTACTACTATTATTATTATCGCTATGACTGTTATTATTATCCTTATTCTATTATTACTATCCCTATTACTCTTGTCTTTATCCTTATAACTATTATTATTATCGCTATAACTATTATTATTATCGTTATGACTGTTATTATTATCCTTATTGTACTATTACTATCCCTATTACTCTTGTCTTTATCCTTATTACTATTATTATTATCGCTATAACTATTATTATTAAGGCTATAACTATTATTATTATCCTTATTACTATTATTATCGCTATAACTGTTATTATTATCCTTACTACTATTATTATTATCGCTATGACTGTTATTATTATCCTTATTCTATTATTATTAAATAATAGTTATAGCGATAATAATAATAGTAATGAGGATAACAATAATAGTTATAGAGATAATAATACTAGTAATAAGGATAATAATAACAGTTATAATGATAATAATAATTGTTTTAGTGCTAATAATAATAGTAATAAGCATAACAATAATAGTTATAAGTATAAAGACAAGAGTAATAGGGATAGTAATAATAGAATAAGTATAATAGTAACAGTCATAGCGATAATAATAACAGTAGTAAGGATCATAATAATAGTTTTAGTGCTAATAATAATACTTTTAGTGCTAATAATAATAGTAACAAGCATAACAATAATAGTTATAAGGATAAAGACAAGAGTAATAGGGATAGTAATAATAGAATAAGTATAATAATAACAGTCATAGCGATAATAATAACAGTCATAGCGATAATAATAATAGTAATAAGGATAATAATAATAGTTTTAGTGCTAATAATAATAGTAATAAGCATAACAATAATAGTTATAGCGATAATAATAATTGTAATAAGGGAAATAATAATAATTATCAGGATAAAGACAAGAGTAATAGGGATAGTAATAATAGAATAAGTATAATAATAACAGTCATAGCGATAATAATAATAGTAATAAGGATAATAATAACAGTTATAGTGGTAATAATAATAGTAATAAGCATAATAATAATAGTTATAAGGATAGATACAAGAGTTATATGGATAGTAATAATAGAATAAGTATAATAATAACAGTCATAGCGATAATAATAATAGTAATAAGGAAAATAATAATAGTTTTAGTGCTAATAATAATAGTAATAAGCATAACAATAATAGTTATAAGGATAAAGACAAGAGTAATAGGGATAGTAATAATAGAATAAGTATAATAATAACAGTCATAGCGATAATAATAATAGTAATAAGGATAATAATAATAGTTATAAGGATAATAATAATAGTTATAAGGATAAAGAGATGAGTAATAGGGATAGTAATAATAGAATAAGGATAATAATAACAGTTATAGCAATAATAATAATAGTAATAAGGATAAACATAATAGTTATAGTGCTAGTAATAATAGTGATAAGAATAATAATAATAGTTATAGCGATAATAATAATAGTAATGAGGATAACAATAATAGTTATAGAGATAATAATACTAGTAATAAGGATAATAATAACAGTTATAATGATAATAATAATAGTTTTAAGTGCTAATAATAATAGTAATAAGCATAACAATAATAGTTATAAGGATAAAGACAAGAGTAATAGGGATAGTAATAATAGAATAAGTATAATAGTAACAGTCATAGCGATAATAATAACAGTAGTAAGGATAATAATAATAGTTTTAGTGCTAATAATAATACTTTTAGTGCTAATAATAATAGTAATAAGCATAACAGTAATAGTTATAGCGATAATAATAATTGTAATAAGGGAAATAATAATAATTATCAGGATAAAGACAAGAGTAATAGCGATAGTAATAATAGAATAAGAATAATAATAACAGTCATAGCGATAATAATAATAGTAATAAGGATAATAACAACAGTTATAGTGGTAATAATAATAGTAATAAGCATAATAATAATAGTTATAAGGATAGAGACAAGAGTTATATGGATAGTAATAATAGAATAAGTATAATAATAACAGTCATAGCGATAATAATAATAGTAATAAGGATAATAATAATAGTTTTAGTGCTAATAATAATAGTAATAAGCATAACAATAACAGTTATAAGGATAAAGACAAGAGTAATAGGGATAGTAATAATAGAATAAGAATAATAATAACAGTCATAGCGATAATAATAATAGTAATAAGGATAATAATAACAGTTATAGTGGTAATAATAATAGTAATAAGCATAATAATAATAGTTATAAGGATAGAGACAAGAGTTATATGGATAGTAATAATAGAATAAGTATAATAATAACAGTCATAGCGATAATAATAATTGTAATAAGGATAATAATAATAGTTTAAGTGCTAATAATAATAGTTTTAGTGCTAATAATAATACTTTTAGTGCTAATAATAATAGTAATAAGCATAACAATAATAGTTATAGCGATAATAATAATTGTAATAAGGGAAATAATAATAATTATCAGGATAAAGACAAGAGTAATAGCGATAGTAATAATAGAATAAGAATAATAATAACAGTCATAGCGATAATAATAATAGTAATAAGGATAATAATAACAGTTATAGTGGTAATAATAATAGTAATAAGCATAATAATAATAGTTATAAGGATAGAGACAAGAGTTATATGGATAGTAATAATAGAATAAGTATAATAATAACAGTCATAGCGATAATAATAATAGTAATAAGGATAATAATAATAGTTTTAGTGCTAATAATAATAGTTTTAGTGCTAATAATAATAGTAATAAGCATAACAATAACAGTTATAAGGATAAAGACAAGAGTAATAGGGATAGTAATAATAGAATAAGTATAATAATAACAGTCATAGCGATAATAATAATAGTAATAAGGATAATAATAATAGTTATAAGGATAATAATAATAGTTATAAGGATAAAGAGAAGAGTAATAGGGATAGTAATAATAGAATAAGGATAATAATAACAGTTATAGCAATAATAACAATAGTAACAAGGATAAACATAATAGTTATAGTGCTAGTAATAATAGTAATAAGGATAATAATAACAGTTATAATGATAATAATAATAGTTTTAGTGCTAATAATAATAGTAATAAGCATAACAATAATAGTTATAAGGATAAAGACAAGAGTAATAGGGATAGTAATAATAGAATAAGTATAATAGTAACAGTCATAGCGATAATAATAACAGTAGTAAGGATAATAATAATAGTTTTAGTGCTAATAATAATAGTAATAAGCATAACAATAATAGTTATAAGGATAAAGACAAGAGTAATAGGGATAGTAATAATAGAATAACGATAATAATAACAGTCATAGCGATAATAATAATAGTAGTAAGGATAATAATAACAGTTATAGCGATAATAATAATAGTAATAAGCATAACAATAATAGTTATAGCGATAATAATAATTGTAATAAGGGAAATAATAATAATTATCAGGATAAAGACAAGAGTAATAGGGATAGTAATAATAGAATAAGTATAATAATAACAGTCATAGCGATAATAATAATAGTAGTAAGGATAATAATAATAGTTTTAGTGCTAATAACAATAGTAATAAGCATAACAATAATAGTTATAAGGATAAAGACAAGAGTAATAGGGATAGTAATAATAGAATAAGTATAATAATAACAGTCATAGCGATAATAATAATAGTAATAAGGAAAATAATAATAGTTATAGTGCGAATAATAATAGTAATAAGGATAAACATAACAGTTATAGTGCTAATAATACTAGTAATAAGGATAATAATAACAGTTATAGCGATAATAATAATAGTAATAAGGACAATGATAATAGTTATAAGGATAGTAATAACAGTTATAAGGATAAAGAGAAGAGTAATAGGGATAGTAATAATAGAATAAGGATAATAATAACAGTCATAGCGATAATAATAATAGTTATAGCGATAATAATAATAGTTATAAGGGTAATAATAATAGTAATAAGCATAATAATAATAGTTATAAGGATAGAGACAAGAGTTATATGGATAGTAATAAAAGAATAAGTATAATAATAACAGTCATAGCGATAATAATAATAGTAATAAGGATAATAATAATAGTTATAAGGATAATAATAATAGTTATAAGGATAATAATAATAGTTATAAGGATAAAGAGAAGAGTAATAGGGATAGTAATAATAGAATAAGGATAATAATAACAGTTATAGCAATAATAATAATAGTAGTAAGGATAATAATAACAGTTATAGCGATAATAATAATAGTAATAAGGATAATAATAATAGATATAGCGATAATAATAATAGCAATAAGGATAATAATAATAGTTAAAGTGCTAATAATAATAGTAATAAGCATAATAATAATAGCTATAGGGATAGAGACAGGAGTAATAGGGATAGTAATAGTAGAATAAGGATAATAATAACAGTCATAGCGATAATAATAGTAATAAGGATAATAATAACAGTTATAGCAATAATAATAATAGTAATAAGGATAAACATAATAGTTATCGTGCTAGTAATAATAGTGATAAGGATAATAATAATAGTTATAGCGATAATAATAATAGTAATGAGGATAACAATAATAGTTATAGAGATAATAATACTAGTAACAAGGATAATAATAACAGTTATAATGATAATAATAATTGTAATAAGGGAAATAATAATACTTATCAGGATAAAGACAAGACTAATAGGGATAGTAATAATAGAATAAGTATAATAATAACAGTCGTAGCAATAATAATAATAGTAATAAGCATAATAATAATAGTTATAGTGCTAATAATAATAGTAATAAGCATAATAATAATAGTTATAAGGATAGAGACAAGAGTAATAGGGATAGTAATAATAGAATACGTATAATAATAACAGTCACAGTGATAATAATAATAGTAATAAGGATAATAATAATAGTTATAGCGATAATAATAAATGTAATATGGGAAATAATAATAATTATCAGGATAAAGACAAGAGTAATAGGGATAGTAATAATACAATAAGGATAATAATAACAGTCAGAGCGATAATAATAATAGTTATAGTGATAATCATAGTTATAAGGATAAAGACAAGACTAATAGGAATAGTAATAATAGAATAAGTATAATAATAACAGTCATAGCGATAATAATAATAGTTATAGTGATAATCATAGTTATAAGGATAAAGACAAGACTAATAGGGATAGTAATAATAGAATAAGTATAATAATAACAGTCGTAGCGATAATAATAATAGTAATAAGCATAATAATAATAGTTATAGTGCTAATAATAATAGTAATAAGCATAATAATAATAGTTATAAGGATAGAGACAAGAGTAATAGGGATAGTAATAATAGAATAAGTATAATAATTACAGTCATAGCGATAATAATAATAGTAATAAGGATAATAATAATAGTTATAAGGATAATAATAATAGTTATAAGGATAAAGAGAAGAGTAATAGGGATAGTAATAATAGAATAAGGATAATAATAACAGTTATAGCAATAATAATAATAGTAATAAGGATAAACATAATAGTTATAGTGCTAGTAATAATAGTGATAAGGATAATAATAATAGTTATAGCGATAATAACAATAGTAATGAGGATAACAATAATAGTCATAGCGATAATAATAACAGTAGTAAGGATAATAATAATAGTTTTAGTGCTAATAATAATAGTTTTAGTGCTAATAATAATAGTAATAAGCATAACAATAATAGTTATAAGGATAAAGACAAGAGTAATAAGGATAGTAATAATAGAATAACTATAATAATAACAGTCATAGCGATAATAATAATAGTAATAAGGATAATAATAATAGTTTTAGTGCTAATAATAATAGTAATAAGCATAACAATAATAGTTATAGCGATAATAATAATTGTAATAAGGATAATAATAATAGTTATAAGGATAATAATAATAGTTATAAGGATAAAGAGAAGAGTAATAGGGATAGTAATAATAAAATAAGGATAATAATAACAGTTATAGCAATAATAATAATAGTAATAAGGATAAACATAATAGTTATAGTGCTAGTAATAATAGTGATAAGGATAATAATAATAGTTATAGCGATAATAATAATAGTAATGAGGATAACAATAATAGTTATAGAGATAATAATACTAGTAACAAGGATAATAGTACCAGTTATAATGATAATAATAATAGTTTTAGTGCTAATAATAATAGTAATAAGCATAACAATAATAGTTATAAGGATAAAGACAAGAGTAATAGGGATAGTAATAATAGAATAAGTATAATAGTAACAGTCATAGCGATAATAATAACAGTAGTAAGGATAATAATAATATATTTAGTGCTAATAATAATAGTTTTAGTGCTAATAATAATAGTAATAAGCATAACAGTAATAGTTATAGCGATAATAATAATTGTAATAAGGGAAATAATAATAATTATCAGGATAAAGACAAGAGTAATAGCGATAGTAATAATAGAATAAGAATAAGAATAACAGTCATAGCGATAATAATAATAGTAATAAGGATAATAACAACAGTTATAGTGGTAATAATAATAGTAATAAGCATAATAATAATAGTTATAAGGATAGAGACAAGAGTTATATGGATAGTAATAATAGAATAAGTATAATAATAACAGTCATAGCGATAATAATAATAGTAATAAGGATAATAATAATAGTTTTAGTGCTAATAATAATAGTAATAAGCATAACAATAACAGTTATAAGGATAAGGACAAGAGTAATAGGGATAGTAATAATAGAATAAGTATAATAGTAACAGTCATAGCGATAATAATAACAGTCATAGCGATAATAATAATAGTAGTAAGGATAATAATAACAGTTATAGCGATAATAATAATAGTAATAAGCATAATAATAATAGTTGTAAGGATAAAGACAAGAGTAATAGGGATATTAATAATACAATAAGGATAATAATAACAGTCATAGCGATAATAATAATAGTAATAAGGATAAAATA
>CAMAOC010000362.1:0-52768 GCA_945859555.1 Megachile ligniseca
TGAGGATAACAATAATAGTTATAGAGATAATAATAGTAGTAATAAGGATAATAATAACAGTTATAATGATAATAATAATAGTAATGAGGGAAATAATAATAGTTATAAGGATAAAGACAAGAGTAATAGGGATAGTAATAATAGAATAATTGTAATAATAACAGTCATAGCGATAATAATAATAGTAATAAGGATAATACTAATAGTTATAAGGATAAAGACAAGAGTAATAGGGATAGTAATAATAGAATAAGTATAATAATAACAGTCATAGCGATAATAATAATAGTTATAGCGATAATAATAATAGTAATAAGCATATTAATAATAGTAATAAGCATATTAATAATAGTTATAGCGATAATAATAATAGTAATAAGCATATTAATAATAGTTATAAGGATAGAGACAAGAGTAATAGGGATACTAATAGTAGAATAAGGATAATAATAACAGTCATAGCGATAATAATAGTAATAAGGATAATAATAATAGTGATAGCGATAATAATAATAGTAATAAGGATAATAATAATAGTTATAAGGATAGAGACAAGAGTAATAGGGATAGTAATAATAGAATAAGTATAATAATAACAGTCATAGCGATAATAATAAGAGTAATAAGGATAATAATACAAGTTTTAGTGCTAATAATAATAGTAATAAGCATAACAATAATAGTTATAAGGATAAAGACAAGAGTAATAGGGATAGTAATAATAGAATAAGTATAATAATAACAGTCATAGCGATGATAATAATAGTAATGAGGATAACAATAATAGTTATAGAGATAATAATAGTAGTAATAAGGATATTAATAACAGTTATAATGATAATAATAATAGTAATGAGGGAAATAATAATAGTTATAAGGATAAAGACAAGAGTAATAGGGATAGTAATAATAGAATAAGTGTAATAATAACAGTCATAGCGATAATAATAATAGTAATAAGGATAATACTAATAGTTATAAGGATAAAGACAAGAGTAATAGGGATAGAAATGATAGAATAAGTATAATAATAACAGTCATAGCGATAATAATAATAGTTATAGCGATAATAATAATAGTAATAAGCATATTAATAAAAGTTATAGCGATAATAATAATAGTAATAAGCATATTAATAATAGTTATAAGGATAGAGACAAGAGTAATAGGGATACTAATAGTAGAATAAGGATAATAATAACAGTCATAGCGATAATAATAGTAATAAGGATAATAATAATAGTGATAGCGATAATAATAATAGTAATAAGGATAATAATAATAGTTATAAGGATAGAGACAAGAGTAATAGGGATAGTAATAATAGAATAAGTATAATAATAACAGTCATAGCGATAATAATAATAGTAATGAGGATAACAAAAATAGTTATAGAGATAATAATAGTAGTAATAAGGATAATAATAACAGTTATAATGATAATAATAATAGTAATGAGGGAAATAATAATAGTTATAAGGATAAAGACAAGTGTAATAGGGATAGTAATAATAGAATAAGTGTAATAATAACAGTCATAGCGATAATAATAATAGTAATAAGGATAATACTAATAGTTATAAGGATAAAGACAAGAGTAATAGGGATAGTAATAATAGAATAACTATAATAATAACAGTCATAGCGATAATAATAATAGTTATAGCGATAATAATAATAGTAATAAGCATATTAATAATAGTAATAAGCATATTAATAATAGTTATAGCGATAATAATAATAGTAATAAGCATATTAATAATAGTTATAAGGATAGAGACAAGAGTAATAGGGATACTAATAGTAGAATAAGGATAATAATAACAGTCATAGCGATAATAATAATAGTTATAGCGATAATAATAATAGTAATAAGGATAATAATAATAGTTATTAGGATAAAGACAAGAGTAATAGGGATAGTAATAATAGAATAAGTGTAATAATAACAGCCATAGCGATAATAATAATAGTAATAAGGATAATAATAATAGTTATAAGGATAAAGACAAGAGTAATAGGGATAGTAATAATAGAATAAGTATAATAATAACAGTCATAGCGATAATAATAATAGTAATAAGGATAATAGTAATAGTTATAGTGCTAGTAATAATAGTAATAAGGATAATAATAATAGTTATAAGAATAGAGACAAGAGTAATAGGGATAGTAATAGTAGAATAAGGATAATAATAACAGTCGTGGCGATAATAATAGTAATAAGGATAATAACAATAGTTATAGCGCTAATAATAATAGTAATAAGGATAAACATAATAGTTATAGTGCGAATAATAATAGTAATAAGGATAAACATAATAGTTATAGTGCTAATAATACTAGTAATAAGGATAATAATAACAGTGATAGCGACAATAATAATTGTAATATGGGAAATAATAATAATTATCAGGGTAAAGACAAGAGTAATAGGGATAGTAATAATAGAATAAGGATAATAATAACAGTCATAGCGATAATAATAATAGTTATAGCGATAATAATAATAGTAATAAGGATAATAATAATAGTTATAAGGATAAAGACAAGAGTAATAGGGATAGTAATAATAGAATAAGTATAATAATAACAGTCATAGCGATAATAATAATAGTAATAAGGATAATAGTAATAGTTATAGTGCTAGTAATAATAGTAATAAGGATAATAATAATAGTTATAAGAATAGAGACAAGAGTAATAGGGATAGTAATAGTAGAATAAGGATAATAATAACAGTCGTGGCGATAATAATAGTAATAAGGATAATAACAATAGTTATAGCGCTAATAATAATAGTAATAAGGATAAACATAATAGTTATAGTGCGAATAATAATAGTAATAAGGATAAACATAATAGTTATAGTGCTAATAATACTAGTAATAAGGATAATAATAACAGTGATAGCGACAATAATAATTGTAATATGGGAAATAATAATAATTATCAGGGTAAAGACAAGAGTAATAGGGATAGTAATAATAGAATAAGGATAATAATAACAGTCATAGCGATAATAATAATAGTTATAGCGATAATAATAATAGTAATAAGGATAATAATAATAGTTATAAGGATAAAGACAAGAGTAATAGGGATAGTAATAATAGAATAAGTATAATAATAACAGTCATCGCGATAATAATAATAGTAATAAGGATAATAGTAATGGTTATAAGGATAAAGACAAGAGTAATAGGGATAGTAATAATAGAATAAGTATAATAATAACAGTCATAGCGATAATAATAATAGTAATGAGGATAACAATAATAGTTATAGAGATAATATAGTAGTAATAAGGATAATAATAACAGTTATAATGATAATAATAATAGTAATGAGGGAAATAATAATAGTTATAAGGATAAAGACAAGAGTAATAGGGATAGTAATAACAGAATTAGTATAATAATAACAGTCGTAGCGATAATAATAATAGTAATAGGGATAATAATAATAGTTATAGTGCGAATAATAATAGTAATAAGGAGATACATAATATTTATAGTGCTAATAATACTAGTAATAAGGATAATAATAACAGTTATAGCGATAATAATAATAGTAATAAGGGAAATAATAATAATTATCAGGATAAAGACAAGAGTAATAGGGATAGTAATAATAGAATAAGTATAATAATAACAGTCATAGCGATAATAATAATAGAAATAAGGATAATAATAACAGTTATAGTGCTAGTAATAATAGTAATAAGGATAATAATAATAGTTATAGCGATAATAATAATAGTAATAAGGGAAATAATAATAGTTATAAGGATAAAGAAAAAATTAATAGGGATAGTAATAATAGAATAAGGATAATAATTACAGTCATAGCGATAATAATAATAGTTATAGCGATAATAATAATAGTTATAAGGATAAAGACAAGAGTAATAGGGATAGTAATAATAGAATAAGGATAATAATAACAGTTATAGTGCTAGTAATAATAGTAATAAGGATAATAATAATAGTTATAGCGATAATAATAATTGTAGTAAGGATAATAATAATAGTTATTGCGATAATAATAATAGTAATAAGCATAATAATAATAGTTATAAGGATAGAGACAAGAGTAATAGGGATAGTAATAATTGAATAAGGGTAATAATAACAGTCATAGCGATAATAATAATAATAGCTATAGTGCTAATAATAATAGTAATAAGGATAATAATAACAGTTATAGCAATAATAATAATATTAATAAGGATAATAATAATAGTTATAGTGCGAATAATAATAGTAATAAGGATAATAATAATAGAATAAGTATAATAATAACAGTCATAGCGATAATAATAATAATAGCTATAGTGCTAATAATAATAGTAATAAGGATAATAATAACAGTTATAGCAATAATAATAATAGTAATAAGGATAATAATAACAGTTATAGTGCGAATAATAATAGTAATAAGGATAATAGTAATGGTTATAAGGATAAAGACAAGAGTAATAGGGATAGTAATAACAGAATAAGTATAATAATAACAGTCATAGCGATAATAATAATAGTAATAAGGATAATAATAACAGTTATAGTAATAGTAATAATAGAATAAGGATAATAATAACAGCTTTAGCGATAATAATAATAGTAATAAGGATAATAATAACAGTCATAGCGATAATAATAATAGTAATAAGGATAATAATAATAGTTATAGTGCTAGTAATAATAGTAATAAGGATAATAATAATAGTTATAGCGATAATATAATAGTTATAAGGATAAAGACAAAAGTAATAGGGATAGTAATAATAGAATAAGTATCATATTAATAGTCATACCGATAATAATAATAGTAATAAGGATAGTAATCATAGTTATAGTGCTAGTAATAATAGTAGTAAGGATAATAATAACACTTATAGCGATAATAATAATAGTAATGAGGATAATAATAATAGTTATAGAGATAATAATACTCGTAATGAGGATAATAATAACAGTTATAATGATAATAATAATAGTTATAAGGATAAAGACAAGAGTAATAGGGATAGTAATAATAGAATGAGGATAATAATAACAGTCATAGCGATAATAATAATAATAGTAGTAAGGATAATAATAATAGTTAGAGCGATAATAGAAATAGTAATAAGGATAATAATAATAGTTACAGTGCGAATAATAATAGTAATAAGGATAATAATAATAGTTATACTGCTAATAATAATAGTAATAAGGATAATAATAATAGTTATAGCGATAATAATCATAGTAATAAGGATAATAATAATAGTTACAAGGATAAAGACAAGAGTAATAGGGATAGTAATAATAGAATAAGGATAATAATAACAGTCATAGCGATAATAATAATAATAGTAGTAAGGATAATAATAATAGTTAGAGCGATAATAATAGTAATAAGGATAATAATAATAGTTATAGTGCGAATAATAATAGTAATAAGGATAATAATAATAGTTATAGTGCTAATAATAATAGTAATAAGGATAATAGTAATAGTTATAGCGATAATAATAATAGTAATAAGGATAATACTGATAGTTATAAGGATAAAGAGAAGAGTAATAGGGATAGTAATAATAGAATAAGGATAATAATAACAGTCATAGCGATAATAATAATAGTAGTGAGGATAATAATAATAGTTATAGCGATAATAATAATAGTAATACGCATAATAATAATAGTTATAAGGATAGAGACAAGAGTAATTGGGATAGTAATAGTAGAATAAGGATAATAATAACAGTCATAGCGATAAAATAATAGTTATAGCGATAATAATAATAGTAATAAGGATAATAATAATAGTTATAAGGATAAAGACAAGAGTAATAGGGATGGTAATAATAGAATAAGGATAATAATAACAGTCATAGCGATAATAATAATAGTAATGAGGATAACAATAATACTTATAGAGATAATAATACTAGTAATAAGGATAATAATAATAGTTATAGCGATAATAATAATAGTAATAAGGATAATAATAATAGTTATAGTGCGAATAATAATGGTAATAAGGATAAACATAATAGTTATAGTGCTAATAATACTAGTAATAAGGATAATAATAACAGTTATAACGATAATACTAATAGTATTAACGATCATAATAATAGATATAAGGACAAAAACAAGAGTTATAGCGATAATAATAATAGTTATAAGGATAAAGTGAAGAGTAATAGGGATAGTAATAATACAATAAGTATAATAATAACAGTCATAGCGATAATAATAATAGTAATAAGGATAATAATAATAGTTATAGTGCTAGTAATACTAGTAATAAGGATAATAATATTAGTTATAGCGATATTAATAATAGTTATAAGGATAAAGTGAAGAGTAATAGGAATAGCAATAATAGAATAAGGATAATAATAACAGTCATCGCGATAATAATAATAGTAGTAAGGATAATAATAATAGTTATAGCGATAATAATAATAGGAATAACGATAATTATAACAGTTATAGCGATAATAATAATAGTAATAAGGATAATAATAATAGTTATAGTGCTAATAATAATAGTAATAACGATAATAATAACAGTTACAGCAATAATAATAATAGGAATAACGATAATTATAACAGTTATAGCGATAATAATAATAGTAATAAGGATAATAATCACAGTTATAGCGATAATAATAATAGTAATAAGGATAATAATAGTAGTTATAAGTATAAAGGCAAGAGTAATACGGATAGTAACAATAGAATAAGGATAATAATAACAGTTATAGCGATAAAAATAATAATAATAGTTACAACGGTAAATACAAGAGGAATAGGGATAATAATAATAGTAATAAGAATAATAATAACAGTTATAGCGATACTAATAATAGTAATAAGGATAATGGCAAGAGTAATACGGATAGTAACATTAGAATAAGGATAAGAATAATAGTTATAGCGATAATATTAATAATCATAAGGATAATAATAATATTTATAAGGATAAAGCCAAGAGGAATAGGGATAATAATAATAGTAATAAGTATAAGAATAGTAGTTATAGCGATAATAATAATAATAATTAGGATAATAATAATAGTTATAATGATAAAGACAAGAGGAATAGGGATAATAATAATAGTAATAAGAATAATAATAACAGTTATAGCGATAATAATAATAGTAATAAGGATAATAATAGTAGTTATAAGTATAAAGGCAAGAGTAATACGGATAGTAACAATAGAATAAGGATAATAATAACAGTTATAGCGATAAAAATAATAATAATAGTTACAACGGTAAATACAAGAGGAATAGGGATAATAATAATAGTAATAAGAATAATAATAACAGTTATAGCGATACTAATAATAGTAATAAGGATAATGGCAAGAGTAATACGGATAGTAACATTAGAATAAGGATAAGAATAATAGTTATAGCGATAATATTAATAATCATAAGGATAATAATAATATTTATAAGGATAAAGCCAAGAGGAATAGGGATAATAATAATAGCAATAAGTATAAGAATAGTAGTTATAGCGATAATAATAATAATAATTAGGATAATAATAATAGTAATAAGAATAATAATAACAGTTATAGCGATAACAATAATAATAATAATAAGGATAATAATAATAGTTATAAGGATAAAGCCAAGAGGAATAGGGATAATAATAACAGTTATACCGATAATAATAATAATAATAATAATTAGGATAATAATAATAGTTATAATGATAAAGACAAGAGGAATAGGGATAATAATAATAGTAATAAGAATAATAATAACAGTTATAGTGATAATAAAAATAATAATTAGGATAATAATAATAGTTATAATGATAAAGACAAGAGGAATAGGGATAATAATAATAGTAATAAGAATAATAATAACAGTTATAGCGATAACAATAATAATAATAATAAGGATAATAATAATAGTTATAAGGATAAAGCCAGGAGGAATAGGGATAATAATAACAGTAATAAGTATAAGAATAGTAGTTATAGCGATAATAATAATAATAATTAGGATAATAATAATAGTTATAAGGATAAAGGCAAGAGTAATACGGATAGTAACAATAGAATGTGGATAATAATAACAGTTATAGCGATAATAATAATAATAATAATAATAATAAGGATAATAATATTAGTTATAAGGATAAAGACAAGAGTAATGCGGATAGTAACAATAGAATAAGGATAATAATAACAGTTATAGCGATAATAATAATAGTAATAAGAATAATAATAACAGTTATAGCGACAAGAATAATCGTAATAAGGATAATGATCATAGTTATATGGATAATAATAATAGTAATAAGGGAAGTAATAATAGTTATAAGGTTGAGGACAAGAGTAATAGGGATAGTAATAATAGAATAAGTATAATAATAGCAGTCATAGCGATAATAATAATAGAATAAGGATAATAATAACAGTCATAGCGATAATAATAATAGTAATAAGGATAATAATAATAGTTATAGAGCTAATCATAATAGTAATGAGGATAATAATAATAGTTACAAGGATAAAGACAAGAGTAATAGGGATAGAAATAATAGAATAAGGATAATAATAACAGTCATAGCGGTAATAATAATAGTAGTAAGGATAATAATAATAGTAATAAGCATAATAATAATAGTTATAAGGATAGAGACAAGAGTAATAGGGATAATAATAATAGAATAAGGATAATAATAACAGTCATAGCGATAATAATAATAGTAATAAGGATAATAATAATAGTTATAGCGATAATAATAATAGTAATAAGGGAAATAATAATAATTATCAGCATCAAAAAAAGAGTAATAGGGATAGTAATAATACAATAAGTACAATAATAACAGTCATAGCGATAATAATAATAGTAATAAGGATAATAATAATAGTTATAGCGATAATAACAATAGTAATAAGGATAATAATAATAGTTATAGTGCGAATAATAATGGTAATAAGGATAAACATAATAGTTATAGTGCTAATAATACTAGTAATAAGGATAATAATAACAGTTATAACGATAATACTAATAGTATTAACGATCATAATAATAGATATAAGGACAAAAACAACAGTTATAGCGATAATAATAATAGTTATAAGGATAAAGTGAAGAGTAATAGGGATAGTAATAATACATTAAGTATAATAATAACAGTCATAGCGATAATAATAATAGTAATAAGGATAATAATAATAGTTATAGTGCTAGTAATAATAGTAATAAGGATAATAATATTAGTTATAGCGATATTAATAATAGTTATAAGGATAAAGTGAAGAGTAATAGGGATAGTAATAATAGAATAAGGATAATAATAACAGTCATAGCGATAATAATAATAGTAGTAAGGATAATAATAATAGTTATAGCGATAATAATAATAGTAATAAGGGAAGTAATAATAGTTATAAGGTTGAGGACAAGAGTAATAGGGATAGTAATAATAGAATAAGTATAGTAATAGCAGTCATAGCGATAATAATAATAGTAATAAGGATAATAATAACAGGTATAGCGATAATAATAATAGTAATAAGGGAAATAATAATAATTATCAGGATAAAAACAAGAGTAATAGGGATAGTAATAATACAATAAGTATAATAATAATAGTCATAGCGATAATAATAATAGTTATAACGATAATAATAATAGTTATAAGGATAATAATATTAGTTATAAGGATAAAGTGAAGAGTAATAGGGATAGTAATAATAGAATAAGGATAACAATAACAGTCATAGCGATAATAATAGTAGTAGTAAGGATAATAAGAATAGTAATAAGCATAATAATAATAGTTATAAGGATAGAGACAAGAGTAATAGGGATAGTAATAATAGAATAAGGATAATAATAACAGTCATAGCGATAATAATAATAGTAATAAGGATAATAATCACAGTTATAGCGATAATAATAATAGTAATAAGGGAAGTAATAATAGTTATAAGGTTGAGGACAAGAGTAATAGGGATAGTAATAATAGAATAAGGATAATAATAACAGTCATAGCGATAATAATAATAGTAATAAGGATAATAATCACAGTTATAGCGATAATAATAATAGTAGTAAGGGAAGTAATAATAGTTATAAGGTTGAGGACAAGAGTAATAGGGATAGTAATAATAGAATAAGTATAATAATAGCAGTCGTAGCGATAATAATAATAGAATAAGGATAATAATAACAGTCATAGCGATAATAATAATAGTAATAAGGATAATAATAATAGTTATAGAGCTAATCATAATAGTAATAAGGATAATAATAATAGTTACAAGGATAAAGACAAGAGTAATAGGGATAGAAATAATAGAATAAGGATAACAATAACAGTCATAGCGGTAATAATAATAGTAGTAAGGATAATAATAATAGTAATAAGCATAATAATAATAGTTATAAGGATAGAGACAAGAGTAATAGGGATAATAATAATAGAATAAGGATAATAATAACAGTCATAGCGATAATAATAATAGTAATAAGGATAATAATAATAGTTATAGCGATAATAATAATAGTAATAAGGGAAATAATAATAATTATCAGCATCAAAAAAAGAGTAATAGGGATAGTAATAATACAATAAGTACAATAATAACAGTCATAGCGATAATAATAATAGTAATAAGGATAATAATAATAGTTATAGCGATAATAATAATAGTAATAAGGATAATAATAATAGTTATAGTGCGAATAATAATGGTAATAAGGATAAACATAATAGTTATAGTACTAATAATACTAGTAATAAGGATAATAATAACAGTTATAACGATAATACTAATAGTATTAACGATCATAATAATAGATATAAGGACAAAAACAAGAGTTATAGCGATAATAATAATAGTTATAAGGATAAAGTGAAGAGTAATAGGGATAGTAATAATACAATAAGTATAATAATAACAGTCATAGCGATAATAATAATAGTAATAAGGATAATAATATTAGTTATAGTGCTAATAATAATAGTAATAACGATAATAATAACAGTTACAGCAATAATAATAATAGGAATAACGATAATTATAACAGTTATAGCGATAATAATAATAGTAATAAGGATAATAATCACAGTTATAGCGATAATAATAATAGTAATAAGGATAATAATAGTAGTTATAAGTATAAAGGCAAGAGTAATACGGATAGTAACAATAGAATAAGGATAATAATAACAGTTATAGCGATAAAAATAATAATAATAGTTACAACGGTAAATACAAGAGGAATAGGGATAATAATAATAGTAATAAGAATAATAATAACAGTTATAGCGATAATAATAATAATATCATACAATATCATATAATATCATAATATCATATATAATAATATAATAATAATAAGGATAATAATAATAGTTATAAGGATAAAGACAAGAGGAATAAGGATAATAATAATAGTAATAAGTATAAGAATATTAGTTATAGCGATAATAATAATAATAATTAGGATAAGAATAATAGTTATAATGATAAAGACAAGAGGAATAGGGATAATAATAATAGTAATAAGAATAATAATATCAGTTATAGCGATAACAATAATAATAATAATAAGGATAACAATAATAGTTATAAGGATAAAGGCAAGAGGAATAGGGATAATAATAATAGTAATAAGCATAAGAATAGTAGTTATAGCGATAATAAAAATAATAATTAGGATAATAATAATAGTTATAAGGATAAAGGCGAGCGTAATACGGATAGTAACAATAGAATAAGGATAAGAATAATAGTTATAGCGATAATATTAATAATCATGAGGATAATAATAATAGTTATAAGGATAAAGACAAGAGGAATAGGGATAATAATAATAGTAATAAGTATAAGAATAGTAGTTATAGCGATAATAATAATAATAATTAGGATAATAATAATAGTTATAATGATAAAGACAAGAGGAATAGGGATAATAATAATAGTAATAAGAATAATAATAACACATATAGCGATAACAATAATAATAATAATAAGGATAATAATAATAGATATAAGGATAAAGCCAAGAGGAATAGGGATAATAATAACAGTAATAAGGATAAGAATAGTAGTTATAGCGATAATAATAATAATAATTAGGATAATAATAATAGTTATAAGGATAAAGACAAGAGGAATAGGGATAATAATAATAGTAATAAGAATAATAATAACAGTTATAGCGATAATAATAATAATATCATACAATATCATATAATATCATAATATCATATATAATAATATAATAATAATAAGGATAATAATAATAGTTATAAGGATAAAGACAAGAGGAATAAGGATAATAATAATAGTAATAAGTATAAGAATAGTAGTTATAGCGATAATAATAATAATAATTAGGATAAGAATAATAGTTATAATGATAAAGACAAGAGGAATAGGGATAATAATAATAGTAATAAGAATAATAATATCAGTTATAGCGATAACAATAATAATAATAATAAGGATAATAATAATAGTTATAAGGATAAAGCCAAGAGGAATAGGGATAATAATAATAGTAATAAGCATAAGAATAGTAGTTATAGCGATAATAAAAATAATAATTAGGATAATAATAATAGTTATAATGATAAAGACAAGAGGAATAGGGATAATAATAATAGTAATAAGAATAATAATAACAGTTATAGCGATAACAATAATAATAATAAGGATAATAATAATAGTTATAATGATAAAGACAAGAGGAATAGGGATAATAATAATAGTAATAAGAATAATAATAACAGTTATAGCGATAATAATAATAGTAATAAGCATAATAATAACAGTTATAGCGATAATAATAATAGTAATTAGGATAATAATAATAGTTATAAGGATAAAGGCGAGCGTAATACGGATAGTAACAATAGAATAAGGATGAGAATAATAGTTATAGCGATAATATTAATAATCACAAGGATAATAATAATAGTTATAAGGATAAAGACAAGTGGAATAGGGATAATAATAATAGTAATAAGAATAATAACAACAGTTAGAGCGATAATAATAATATTAATAAGGATAAAAAAATAGTTATAAGGTTAAAGGCAAGAGTAATGCGGATAGTAACAATAGAATGAGGATAATAATAATAGTAATAAGAATAATAATAACAGTTATAGCGCTAATAATAATAGTAACAACGATAATAATAGTAGTTATAAGGATAATGACAAGAGGAATAGGGATAATAATAATAGTAATAAGAATAATGATAACAGTTATAGCGATAATAATAATAGTAATGAGGATAGAAAAATAGTTATAAGGATAAAGGCAAGAGTAATGCGGATAGTAACAATAGAATGAGGATAATAATAATAGTAATAAGAATAATAATAACAGTTATAGCGATAATAATAATAGTAATAAGGATAATAATAACAGTTATAGCGATAATAATAATAGTAACAAGGATAATAATAATAGATATAAGGATAAAGCCAAGAGGAATAGGGATAATAATAACAGTAATAAGTATAAGATTAGTAGTTATAGCGATAATAATAATAATAATTAGGATAATAATAATAGTTATAAGGATAAAGACAAGAGGAATAGGGATAATAATAATAGTAATAAGAATAATAATAACAGTTGTAGCGATAATAATAATATCATACAATATTATATAATATCATAATATCATATATAATAATATAATAATAATAAGGATAATAATAATAGTTATAAGGATAAAGACAAGAGGAATAAGGATAATAATAATAGTAATAAGTATAAGAATAGTAGTTATAGCGATAATAAAAATAATAATTAGGATAAGAATAATAGTTATAATGATAAAGACAAGAGGAATAGGGATAATAATAATAGTAATAAGAATAATAATATCAGTTATAGCGATAACAATAATAATAATAATAAGGATAATAATAATAGTTATAAGGATAAAGCCAAGAGGAATAGGGATAATAATAATAGTAATAAGCATAAGAATAGTAGTTATAGCGATAATAAAAATAATAATTAGGATAATAATAATAGTTATAAGGATAAAGGCGAGCGTAATACGGATATTAACAATAGAATAAGGATAAGAATAATAGTTATAGCGATAATATTAATAATCATAAGGATAATAATAATAGTTATAAGGATAGAGACAAGAGGAATAGGGATAATAATAATAGTAATAAGTATAAGAATAGTAGTTATAGCGATAATAATAATAATAATAAGGATAATAATAATAGTTATAAGGATAAATACAAGAGGAATAATGATAATAATAATAGTAATAAGAATAATAATAACAGTTATAGCGATAATAATAATAGTAATAAGGATGAAAAAATAGTTATAAGGATAAAGGCAAGAGTAATGCGGATAGTAACAATAGAATGAGGATAATAATAATAGTAATAAGAATAATAATAACAGTTATAGCGATAATAATAATAGTAATAAGGATAATAATAACAGCTATAGCGATAATAATAATAGTAACAAGGATAATAATAGTAGTTATAAGGATAATGACAAGAGGAATTGGGATAATAATAAAAGTAATAAGAATAATGATAACACTTATAGCGATAATAATAATAGTAATAAGGGAAATAATAATAATTATCAGGATAAAAACAAGAGTAATAGGGATAGTAATAATACAATAAGTATAATAATAACAGTCATAGCGATAATAATAATAGTTATAGTGCTAGTAATAATAGTAATAAGGATAATAATAATAGTTATAGCGATATTAATAATAGTTATAAGGATAAAGTGAAGAGTAATAGGGATAGTAATAATAGAATAAGGATAATAATAACAGTCATAGCGATAATAATAATAATAGTAAGGATAATAATAATAGTTATAGCGATAATAATAATAGTAATAAGGATAATAATAATAGTTATAGTGCTAATAATAATAGTAATAACGATAATAATAACAGTTACAGCAATAATAATAATAGGAATAACGATAATTATAACAGATATAGCGATAATAATAATAGTAATAAGGATAATAATCACAGTTATAGCGATAATAATAATAGTAATAAGGGAAATAATAATAGTTATAAGGTTGAGGACAAGAGTAATAGGGATAGTAATAATAGAATAAGGATAATAATAACAGTCATAGCGATAATAATGATAATAGTAAGGATAATAATAATAGTTATAGCGATAATAATAATAGTAATAAGGATAATAATAATAGTTATAGTGCTAATAATAATAGTAATAACGATAATAATAACAGTTACAGCAATAATAATAATAGGAATAACGATAATTATAACAGATATAGCGATAATAATAATAGTAATAAGGATAATAATCACAGTTATAGCGATAATAATAATAGTAATAAGGGAAATAATAATAGTTATAAGGTTGAGGACAAGAGTAATAGGGATAGTAATAATAGAATAAGGATAATAATAACAGTCATAGCGATAATAATAATAATAGTAAGGATAATAATAATAGTTATAGCGATAATAATAATAGTAATAAGGATAATAATAATAGTTATAGTGCTAATAATAATAGTAATAACGATAATAATAACAGTTACAGCAATAATAATAATAGGAATAACGATAATTATAACAGATATAGCGATAATAATAATAGTAATAAGTATAATAATAACAATCATAGCGATAATAATAATAGTAATAAGGATAATAATAACAGTCATAGCGATAATAATACTAGTAATAAGGATAATGATAATAGCTATAGTGCTAATAATACTAGTAATAAGGATAATCATAACAGTTATAGCGATAATAATAATAGTAATAAGGGAAATAATAATAATTATCAGGATAAAAACAAGAGTAATAGGGATAGTAATAATACAATAAGTATAATAATAACAGTCATAGCGATAATAATAATAGTAATAACTATAATAATAATAGTTATAGTGCTAGTAATAATAGTAATAAGGATAATAATAATGGTTATAGCGATATTAATAATAGTTATAAGGGTAAAGTGAAGAGTAATAGGGATAGTAATAATAGAATAAGGATAATAATAACAGTCATAGCGATAATAGTAATAATAGTAAGGATAATAATAATAGTTATAGCGATAATAATAATAGTAATAAGGAAAATAATCACAGTTATAGCGATAATAATAATAGTAATAAGGGAAATAATAATAGTTATAAGGTTGAGGACAAGAGTAATAGGGATAGTAGTAATAGAATAAGTATAATAATAGCAGTCATAGCGATAATAATAATAGAATAAGTATAATAATAACAGTCATAGCGATAATAATAATAGTTATAGTGCTAGTAATAATAGTTATAAGGATAAAGACAAGAGTAGTAGGGATAGTAATAATAGAATAAGGATAATAATAACTGTCATAGCGATAATAATAATAGTAATAAGGATAATAATAATAGTTATAGAGCTAATCATAATAGTAATAAGGATAATAATCACAGTTATAGCGATAATTATAATAGTAGTAAGGGAAATAATAATAGTTATAGTGATAATAGTAACAGTAATACGGGAAATAATAATAGTTATAAGGATGAGGACAAGAGTAATAGGGATAGTAATAATAGAATAAGTATAATAATAGCAGTCATAGCGATAATAATAATAGTAATAAGGATAATAATAATAGTTATAGTGCTAATAATACTAGTAATAAGGATAATAATAACAGTTATAACGATAATACTAATAGTATTAACGATCATAATAATAGATATAAGGACAAAAACAAGAGTTATAGCGATAATAATAATAGTAATAAGGATAATAATAACAGGTATGGCGATAATAATAATAGTAATAAGGGAAATAATAATAATTATCAGGATAAAAACAAGAGTAATCGGGATAGTAATAATACAATAAGTATAATAATAACAGTCATAGCGATAATAATAATAGAATAAGGATAATAATAACAGTCATAGCGATAATAATAATAGTAATAAGGATAATAATAATAGTTATAGTGCTAATAATACTAGTAATAAGGATAATAATAACAGTTATAACGATAATACTAATAGTATTAACGATCATAATAATAGATATAAGGACAAAAACAAGAGTTATAGCGATAATAATAATAGTAATAAGGATAATAATAACAGTTATAGCGATAATAATAATAGTAATAACGATAATAATAACAGTTACAGCAATAATAATAATAGGAATAACGATAATTATAACAGATATAGCGATAATAATAATAGTAATAAGGATAATAATCACAGTTATAGCGATAATAATAATAGTAATAAGGGAAATAATAATAGTTATAAGGTTGAGGACAAGAGTAATAGGGATAGTAATAATAGAATAAGTATAATAATAACAATCATAGCGATAATAATAATAGTAATAAGGATAATAATAACAGTCATAGCGATAATAATACTAGTAATAAGGATAATGATAATAGCTATAGTGCTAATAATACTAGTAATAAGGATAATAATAACAGTTATAGCGATAATAATAATAGTAATAAGGGAAATAATAATAATTATCAGGATAAAAACAAGAGTAATAGGGATAGTAATAATACAATAAGTATAATAATAACAGTCATAGCGATAATAATAATAGTAATAACTATAATAATAATAGTTATAGTGCTAGTAATAATAGTAATAAGGATAATAATAATGGTTATAGCGATATTAATAATAGTTATAAGGGTAAAGTGAAGAGTAATAGGGATAGTAATAATAGAATAAGGATAATAATAACAGTCATAGCGATAATAGTAATAATAGTAATAAGGATAATCATAATAGTTATAGTGCTAGTAATAATAGTAATAAGAATAATAATAATAGTTATAGCGATATTAATAATAGTTATAAGGATAAAGTGAAGAGTAATAGGGATAGTAATAATAGAATAAGGATAACAATAACAGTCATAGCGATAATAATAATAGTAGTAAGTATAATAATAATAGTTATAGCGATAATAATAACAGTAATAAGGATAATAATAATAGTTATAAGGATAAAGACAAGAGTAATAGGGATAGTAATAATAGAATAAGGATAATAATAACAGTCATAGCGATAATAATAATAGTAATAAGGATAATAATAATAGTTATAGCGATAATAATGATAGTAGTAAGGATAATAATAATAGTTATAGTGCGAATAATAATAGTTATAAGGATAAAGTGAAGAGTAATAGGGATAGTAATAATAGAATAAGGATAATAATAACAGACATGGCGATAATAACAATAGTAGTAAGGATAATAATAATAGTTATAGCGATAATAATAATAGTAATAAGGATAATAATAATAGTTATAACGATAAAGACAAGAGTAATAGGGATAGAAATAATAGAATAAGGATAATAATAACAATCATAGCGATAATAATAATAGTAATAAGGATAATAATAACAGTTATAGCGATAATAATAATAGTAATAAGGGAAATAATAATAATTATCAGGATAAAAACAAGAGTAATAGGGATAGTAATAATGCAATAAGTATAATAATAACAGTCATAGCGATAATAATAGTAGTAGTAAGGATAATAATAATAGTAATAAGCATAATAATAATAGTTATAAGGATAGAGACAAGAGTAATAGGGATAGTAATAATACAATAAGGATAATAATAACTGTCATAGCGATAATAATAATAGTAATAACGATAATAATAATAGTTATAGCGATAATAATAATAGTAATAAGGATAATAATCACAGTTATAGCGATAATAATAATAGTAATAAGGATAATAATAATAGATATAAGGACAAAAACAAGAGTAATAGCGATAATAATAATAGTAATAAGGATAATAATAACAGTTATAGCGATAATAATAATAGTAATAAGGGAAATAATAATAATTATCAGGATAAAAACAAGAGTAATAGGGATAGTAATAATACAATAAGTATAATAATAACAGTCATAGCGATAATAATAATAGTTATAGTGCTAGTAATAATAGTAATAAGGATAATAATAATAGTTATAGCGATATTAATAATAGTTATAAGGATAAAGTGAAGAGTAATAGGGATAGTAATAATAGAATAAGGATAATAATAACAGTCATAGCGATAATAATAATAATAGTAAGGATAATAATAATAGTTATAGCGATAATAATAATAGTAATAAGGATAATAATAATAGTTATAGTGCTAATAATACTAGTAATAAGGATAATAATAACAGTTATAGCGATAATAATAATAGTAATAAGGGAAATAATAATAATTATCAGGATAAAAACAAGAGTAATAGGGATAGTAATAATACAATAAGTATAATAATAACAGTCATAGCGATAATAATAATAGTAATAACTATAATAATAATAGTTATAGTGCTAGTAATAATAGTAATAAGGATAATAATAATGGTTATAGCGATATTAATAATAGTTATAAGGGTAAAGTGAAGAGTAATAGGGATAGTAATAATAGAATAAGGATAATAATAACAGTCATAGCGATAATAGTAATAATAGTAAGGATAATAATAATAGTTATAGCGATAATAATAATAGTAATAAGGAAAATAATCACAGTTATAGCGATAATAATAATAGTAATAAGGGAAATAATAATAGTTATAAGGTTGAGGACAAGAGTAATAGGGATAGTAGTAATAGAATAAGTATAATAATAGCAGTCACAGCGATAATAATAATAGAATAAGTATAATAATAACAGTTATAGCGATAATAATAATAGTTATAGTGCTAGTAATAATAGTTATAAGGATAAAGACAAGAGTAGTAGGGATAGTAATAATAGAATAAGGATAATAATAACTGTCATAGCGATAATAATAATAGTAATAAGGATAATAATAATAGTTATAGAGCTAATCATAATAGTAATAAGGATAATAATCACAGTTATAGCGATAATTATAATAGTAGTAAGGGAAATAATAATAGTTATAGTGATAATAGTAACAGTAATACGGGAAATAATAATAGTTATAAGGATGAGGACAAGAGTAATAGGGATAGTAATAATAGAATAAGTATAATAATAGCAGTCATAGCGATAATAATAATAGTAATAAGGATAATAATAATAGTTATAGTGCTAATAATACTAGTAATAAGGATAATAATAACAGTTATAACGATAATACTAATAGTATTAACGATCATAATAATAGATATAAGGACAAAAACAAGAGTTATAGCGATAATAATAATAGTAATAAGGATAATAATAACAGGTATGGCGATAATAATAATAGTAATAAGGGAAATAATAATAATTATCAGGATAAAAACAAGAGTAATCGGGATAGTAATAATACAATAAGTATAATAATAACAGTCATAGCGATAATAATAATAGAATAAGGATAATAATAACAGTCATAGCGATAATAATAATAGTAATAAGGATAATAATAATAGTTATAGTGCTAATAATACTAGTAATAAGGATAATAATAACAGTTATAACGATAATACTAATAGTATTAACGATCATAATAATAGATATAAGGACAAAAACAAGAGTTATAGCGATAATAATAATAGTAATAAGGATAATAATAACAGTTATAGCGATAATAATAATAGTAATAAGGGAAATAATAATAATTATCAGGATAAAAACAAGAGTAATAGGGATCGTAATAATACAATAAGTATAATAATAACAGTCATAGCGATAATAATAATAGTAATAACTATAATAATAATAGTTATAAGGGTAAAGTGAAGAGTAATAGGGATAGTAATAATAGAATAAGGATAATAATAACAGTCATAGCGATAATAGTAATAATAGTAAGGATAATAATAATAGTTATAGCGATAATAATAATAGTAATAAGGAAAATAATCACAGTTATAGCGATAATAATAATAGTAATAAGGGAAATAATAATAGCTATAAGGTTGAGGACAAGAGTAATAGGGATAGTAGTAATAGAATAAGTATAATAATAGCAGTCATAGCGATAATAATAATAGAATAAGTATAATAATAACAGTCATAGCGATAATAATAATAGTTATAGTGCTAGTAATAATAGTTATAAGGATAAAGACAAGAGTAGTAGGGATAGTAATAATAGAATAAGGATAATAATAACTGTCATAGCGATAATAATAATAGTAATAAGGATAATAATAATAGTTATAGAGCTAATCATAATAGTAATAAGGATAATAATCACAGTTATAGCGATAATTATAATAGTAGTAAGGGAAATAATAATAGTTATAGTGATAATAGTAACAGTAATACGGGAAATAATAATAGTTATAAGGATGAGGACAAGAGTAATAGGGATAGTAATAATAGAATAAGTATAATAATAGCAGTCATAGCGATAATAATAATAGTAATAAGGATAATAATAATAGTTATAGTGCTAATAATAATAGTAATAAGCATAATAATAATAGTTATAACGATAAAGACAAGAGTAATAGAGTTAGAAATAATAGAATAAGGATAATAATAACAATCATAGCGATAATAATAATAGTAATAAGGATAATAATAATAGTTATAGTGCTAATAATACTAGTAATAAGGATAATAATAACAGTTATAACGATAATACTAATAGTATTAACGATCATAATAATAGATATAAGGACAAAAACAAGAGTTATAGCGATAATAATAATAGTAATAAGGATAATAATAACAGTTATAGCGATAATAATAATAGTAATAAGGGAAATAATAATAATTATCAGGATAAAAACAAGAGTAATAGGGATAGTAATAATACAATAAGTATAATAATAACAGTCATAGCGATAATAATAATAGTTATAGTGCTAGTAATAATAGTAATAAGGATAATCATAATAGTTATAGCGATATTAATAATAGTTATAAGGATAAAGTGAAGAGTAATAGGGATAGTAATAATAGAATAAGGATAATAATAACAGTCATAGCGATAATAATAATAATAGTAAGGATAATAATAATAGTTATAGCGATAATAATAATAGTAATAAGGATAATAATAATAGTTATAGTGCTAATAATAATAGTAATAACGATAATAATAACAGTTACAGCAATAATAATAATAGGAATAACGATAATTATAACAGATATAGCGATAATAATAATAGTAATAAGGATAATAATAACAGGTATGGCAATAATAATAATAGTAATAAGGGAAATAATAATAATTATCAGGATAAAAACAAGAGTAATAGGGATAGTAATAATACAATAAGTATAATAATAACAGTCATAGCGATAATAATAATAGTTATAGTGCTAATAATAATAGTAATAAGGATAATAATAATAGTTATAGCGATATTAATAATAGTTATAAGGATAAAGTGAAGAGTAATAGGGATAGTAATAATAGAATAAGGATAATAATAACAGACATGGCGATAATAACAATAGTAGTAAGGATAATAATAATAGTTATAGCGATAATAATAATAGTAATAAGGATAATAATAATAGTTATAACGATAAAGACAAGAGTAATAGGGATAGAAATAATAGAATATGGATAATAATAACAATCATAGCGATAATAATAATAGTAATAAGGATAATAATAACAGTTATAGCGATAATAATAATAGTAATAAGGGAAATAATAATAATTATCAGGATAAAAACAAGAGTAATAGGGATAGTAATAATGCAATAAGTATAATAATAACAGTCATAGCGATAATAATAGTAGTAGTAAGGATAATAATAATAGTAATAAGCATAATAATAATAGTTATAAGGATAGAGACAAGAGTAATAGGGATAGTAATAATACAATAAGGATAATAATAACAGTCATAGCGATAATAATAATAGTAATAAGGATAATAATAATAGTTATAGCGATAATAATAATAGTAATAAGGATAATAATCACAGTTATAGCGATAATAATAATAGTAATAAGGATAATAATAATAGTTATAGCGATAATAATAATAGTAATAAGGATAATAATCACAGTTATAGCGATAATAATAATAGTAATAAGGGAAATAATAATAGTTATAAGGTTGAGGACGAGAGTAATAGGGATAGTAATAATAGAATAAGTATAATAATAGCAGTCATAGCGATAATAATAATAGAATAAGGATAATAATAATAGTAATAAGGATAATAATAATAGTTATAGAGCTAATCATAATAGTAATAAGGATAATAATAACAGTTATAGCGATAATAATAATAGTAATAAGGGAAATAATAATAATTATCAGGATAAAAACAAGAGTAATAGGGATAGTAATAATACAATAAGTATAATAATAACAGTCATAGCGATAATAATAATAGTTATAGTGCTAGTAATAATAGTAATAAGGATAATAATAATAGTTATAGCGATATTAATAATAGTTATAAGGATAAAGTGAAGAGTAATAGGGATAGTAATAATAGAATAAGGATAATAATAACAGTCATAGCGATAATAATAATAATAGTAAGGATAATAATAATAGTTATAGCGATAATAATAATAGTAATAAGGATAATAATAATAGTTATAGTGCTAATAATAATAGTAATAACGATAATAATAACAGTTACAGCAATAATAATAATAGGAATAACGATAATTATAACAGATATAGCGATAATAATAATAGTAATAAGGATAATAATAACAGGTATGGCAATAATAATAATAGTAATAAGGGAAATAATAATAATTATCAGGATAAAAACAAGAGTAATAGGGATAGTAATAATACAATAAGTATAATAATAACAGTCATAGCGATAATAATAATAGTTATAGTGCTAGTAATAATAGTAATAAGGATAATAATAATAGTTATAGCGATATTAATAATAGTTATAAGGATAAAGTGAAGAGTAATAGGGATAGTAATAATAGAATAAGGATAATAATAACAGACATGGCGATAATAACAATAGTAGTAAGGATAATAATAATAGTTATAGCGATAATAATAATAGTAATAAGGATAATAATAATAGTTATAACGATAAAGACAAGAGTAATAGGGATAGAAATAATAGAATATGGATAATAATAACAGTTATAGCGATAATAATAATAGTAATAAGGGAAATAATAATAATTATCAGGATAAAAACAAGAGTAATAGGGATAGTAATAATGCAATAAGTATAATAATAACAGTCATAGCGATAATAATAGTAGTAGTAAGGATAATAATAATAGTAATAAGCATAATAATAATAGTTATAAGGATAGAGACAAGAGTAATAGGGATAGTAATAATACAATAAGGATAATAATAACAGTCATAGCGATAATAATAATAGTAATAAGGATAATAATAATAGTTATAGCGATAATAATAATAGTAATAAGGATAATAATCACAGTTATAGCGATAATAATAAGAGTAATAAGGATAATAATAATAGTTATAGCGATAATAATAATAGTAATAAGGATAATAATCACAGTTATAGCGATAATAATAATAGTAATAAGGGAAATAATAATAGTTATAAGGTTGAGGACGAGAGTAATAGGGATAGTAATAATAGAATAAGTATAATAATAGCAGTCATAGCGATAATAATAATAGAATAAGGATAATAATAATAGTAATAAGGATAATAATAATAGTTATAGAGCTAATCATAATAGTAATAAGGATAATAATAACAGTTATAGCGATAATAATAATAGTAATAAGGGAAATAATAATAATTATCAGGATAAAAACAAGAGTAATAGGGATAGTAATAATACAATAAGTATAATAATAACAGTCATAGCGATAATAATAATAGTTATAGTGCTAGTAATAATAGTAATAAGGATAATAATAATAGTTATAGCGATATTAATAATAGTTATAAGGATAAAGTGAAGAGTAATAGGGATAGTAATAATAGAATAAGGATAATAATAACAGTCATAGCGATAATAATAATAATAGTAAGGATAATAATAATAGTTATAGCGATAATAATAATAGTAATAAGGATAATAATAATAGTTATAGTGCTAATAATAATAGTAATAACGATAATAATAACAGTTACAGCAATAATAATAATAGGAATAACGATAATTATAACAGATATAGCGATAATAATAATAGTAATAAGGATAATAATAACAGGTATGGCAATAATAATAATAGTAATAAGGGAAATAATAATAATTATCAGGATAAAAACAAGAGTAATAGGGATAGTAATAATACAATAAGTATAATAATAACAGTCATAGCGATAATAATAATAGTTATAGTGCTAGTAATAATAGTAATAAGGATAATAATAATAGTTATAGCGATATTAATAATAGTTATAAGGATAAAGTGAAGAGTAATAGGGATAGTAATAATAGAATAAGGATAATAATAACAGACATGGCGATAATAACAATAGTAGTAAGGATAATAATAATAGTTATAGCGATAATAATAATAGTAATAAGGATAATAATAATAGTTATAACGATAAAGACAAGAGTAATAGGGATAGAAATAATAGAATATGGATAATAATAACAGTTATAGCGATAATAATAATAGTAATAAGGGAAATAATAATAATTATCAGGATAAAAACAAGAGTAATAGGGATAGTAATAATGCAATAAGTATAATAATAACAGTCATAGCGATAATAATAGTAGTAGTAAGGATAATAATAATAGTAATAAGCATAATAATAATAGTTATAAGGATAGAGACAAGAGTAATAGGGATAGTAATAATACAATAAGGATAATAATAACAGTCATAGCGATAATAATAATAGTAATAAGGATAATAATAATAGTTATAGCGATAATAATAATAGTAATAAGGATAATAATCACAGTTATAGCGATAATAATAAGAGTAATAAGGATAATAATAATAGTTATAGCGATAATAATAATAGTAATAAGGATAATAATCACAGTTATAGCGATAATAATAATAGTAATAAGGGAAATAATAATAGTTATAAGGTTGAGGACGAGAGTAATAGGGATAGTAATAATAGAATAAGTATAATAATAGCAGTCATAGCGATAATAATAATAGAATAAGGATAATAATAATAGTAATAAGGATAATAATAATAGTTATAGAGCTAATCATAATAGTAATAAGGATAATAATAACAGTTATAGCGATAATAATAATAGTAATAAGGGAAATAATAATAATTATCAGGATAAAAACAAGAGTAATAGGGATAGTAATAATACAATAAGTATAATAATAACAGTCATAGCGATAATAATAATAGTAATAACTATAATAATAATAGTTATAGTGCTAGTAATAATAGTAATAAGGATAATAATAATGGTTATAGCGATATTAATAATAGTTATAAGGGTAAAGTGAAGAGTAATAGGGATAGTAATAATAGAATAAGGATAATAATAACAGTCATAGCGATAATAGTAATAATAGTAAGGATAATAATAATAGTTATAGCGATAATAATAATAGTAATAAGGAAAATAATCACAGTTATAGCGATAATAATAATAGTAATAAGGGAAATAATAATAGTTATAAGGTTGAGGACAAGAGTAATAGGGATAGTAGTAATAGAATAAGTATAATAATAGCAGTCATAGCGATAATAATAATAGAATAAGGATAATAATAACAGTCATAGCGATAATAATAATAGTAATAAGGGAAATAATAATAATTATCAGGATAAAAACAAGAGTAATAGGGATAGTAATAATACAATAAGTATAATAATAACAGTCATAGCGATAATAATAATAGTTATAGTGCTAGTAATAATAGTTATAAGGATAAAGACAAGAGTAATAGGGATAGTAATAATAGAATAAGGATAATAATAACAGTCATAGCGATAATAATAATAGTAATAAGGATAATAATAATAGTTATAGAGCTAATCATAATAGTAATAAGGATAATAATCACAGTTATAGCGATAATTATAATAGTAGTAAGGGAAATAATAATAGTTATAGTGATAATAGTAACAGTAATACGGGAAATAATAATAGTTATAAGGATGAGGACAAGAGTAATAGGGATAGTAATAATAGAATAAGTATAATAATAGCAGTCATAGCGATAATAATAATAGTAATAAGGATAATAATAATAGTTATAGTGCTAATAATAATAGTAATAAGCATAATAATAATAGTTATAACGATAAAGACAAGAGTAATAGAGTTAGAAATAATAGAATAAGGATAATAATAACAATCATAGCGATAATAATAATAGTAATAAGTATAATAATAATAGTTATAGTGCTAATAATACTAGTAATAAGGATAATAATAACAGTTATAACGATAATACTAATAGTATTAACGATCATAATAATAGATATAAGGCCAAAAACAAGAGTTATAGCGATAATAATAATAGTAATAAGGATAATAATAACAGTTATAGCGATAATAATAATAGTAATAAGGGAAATAATAATAATTATCAGGATAAAAACAAGAGTAATAGGGATAGTAATAATACAATAAGTATAATAATAACAGTCATAGCGATAATAATAATAGTTATACTGCTAGTAATAATAGTAATAAGGATAATAGTAATAGTTATAAGGATAAAGACAAGAGTAATAGGGATAGTAATAATAGAATAAGTATAATAATAACAGTCATAGCGATAATAATAATAGTAATAAGGATAATAATAATAGTTATAGTGCTAGTAATAATAGTAATAAGGATAATAATAATAGTTATAGTGCTAGTAATAATAGTAATAAGGATAATAATAATAGTTATAGCGATAATAATAATAGTAATAAGGGAAATAATAATAATTATCAGGATAAAGACAAAAGTAATAGGGATAGTAATAATACAATAAGGATAATAATAACAGTCATAGCGATAATAATAGTAATAAGGATAATAATAATAGTGATAGCGATAATAATAATAGTAATAAGGGAAATAATAATAGAATAAGGATAATAATAACAGTCATAGCGATAATAATAACAGTCATAGCGATAATAATAATAGTAATAAGGATAATAATAACAGTTATAGTGCTAGTAATAATAGTAATAAGGATAATAATAATAGTTATAGCGATAATAATAATAGTAATAAGGGAAATAATAATAATTATCAGGATAAAGACAAGAGTAATTGGGATAGTAATAATAGAATAAGTATAATAATAACAGTCATAGCGATAATAATAATAGTAATAAGGATAATAATAACAGTTACAGTGCTAGTAATAATAGTAATAAGGATAATAATAATAATTATAGCGATAATAATTATAGTAATAAGGGAAATAATAATAGTTATAAGGATAAAGACAAAAGTAATAGGGATAGTAATAATACAATAAGGATAATAATAACAGTCATAGCGATAATAATAATAGTTATAAGGATAAAGACAAGAGTAATATGGATAGTAATAATAGAATAAAGATAATAATAACAGTCATAGCGATAATAATAGTAATAAGGATAATAATAATAGTTATAGTGCTAATAATAATAGTAATAAGCATAATAATAATAGTTATAACGATAAAGAGAAGAGTAATAGAGTTAGAAATAATAGAATAAGGATAATAATAACAATCATAGCGATAATAATAATAGTAATAAGGATAATAATAATAGTTATAGTGCTAATAATACTAGTAATAAGGATAATAATAACAGTTATAACGATAATACTAATAGTATTAACGATCATAATAATAGATATAAGGACAAAAACAAGAGTTATAGCGATAATAATAATAGTAATAAGGATAATAATAACAGTTATAGCGATAATAATAATAGTAATAAGGGAAATAACAATAATTATCAGGATAAAAACAAGAGTAATAGGGATAGTAATACTACAATAAGTATAATAATAACAGTCATAGCGATAATAATAATAGTTATAGTGCTAGTAATAATAGTAATAAGGATAATAAAAATAGTTATAGCGATATTAATAATAGTTATAAGGATAAAGTGAAGAGTAATAGGGATAGTAATAATAGAATAAGGATAATAATAACAGTCATAGCGATAATAATAATAATAGTAAGGATAATAATAATAGTTATAGCGATAATAATAATAGTAATAAGGATAATAATAATAGTTATAGTGCTAATAATAATAGTAATAACGATAATAATAACAGTTACAGCAATAATAATAATAGGAATAACGATAATTATAACAGATATAGCGATAATAATAATAGTAATAAGGATAATAATCACAGTTATAGCGATAATAATAATAGTAATAAGGGAAATAATAATAGTTATAAGGTTGAGGACAAGAGTAATAGGGATAGTAATAATAGAATAAGGATAATAATAACAGTCATAGCGATAATAATAATAATAGTAAGGATAATAATAATAGTTATAGCGATAATAATAATAGTAATAAGGATAATAATAACAGTCATAGCGATAATAATAATAGTTATAGCGATAATAATAATAGTAATAAGCATAATAATAATAGTTATAAGGATAGAGACAAGAGTAATAGGGATACTAATAGTAGAATAAGGATAATAATAACAGTCATAGCGATAATAATAAGAGTAATAAGGATAATAATACAAGTTTTAGTGCTAATAATAATAGTAATAAGCATAACAATAATAGTTATAAGGATAAAGACAAGAGTAATAGGGATAGTAATAATAGAATAAGTATAATAATAACAGTCATAGCGATAATAATAATAGTAATGAGGATAACAATAATAGTTATAGAGATAATAATAGTAGTAATAAGGATATTAATAACAGTTATAATGATAATAATAATAGTAATGAGGGAAATAATAATAGTTATAAGGATAAAGACAAGAGTAATAGGGATAGTAATAATAGAATAAGTGTAATAATAACAGTCATAGCGATAATAATAATAGTAATAAGGATAATACTAATAGTTATAAGGATAAAGACAAGAGTAATAGGGATAGAAATGATAGAATAAGTATAATAATAACAGTCATAGCGATAATAATAATAGTTATAGCGATAATAATAATAGTAATAAGCATATTAATAATAGTTATAGCGATAATAATAATAGTAATAAGCATATTAATAATAGTTATAAGGATAGAGACAAGAGTAATAGGGATACTAATAGTAGAATAAGGATAATAATAACAGTCATAGCTATAATAATAGTAATAAGGATAATAATAATAGTGATAGCGATAATAATAATAGTAATAAGGGAAATAATAATAGAATAAGGATAATAATAACAGTCATAGCGATAATAATAATAGTTATAGCGATAATAATAATAGTAATAAGGATAATAGTAATGGTTATAAGGATAAAGACAAGAGTAATAGGGATAGTAATAACAGAATAAGTATAATAATAACAGTCATAGCGATAATAATAATAGTAATAAGGATAATAATAACAGTTATAGTGCTAGTAATAATAGAATAAGGATAATAATAACAGCTTTAGCGATAATAATAATAGTAATAAGGATAATAATAACAGTCATAGCGATAATAATAATAGTAATAAGGATAATAATAATAGTTATAGTGCTAGTAATAATAGTAATAAGGATAATAATAATAGTTATAGCGATAATAATAGTTATAAGGATAAAGACAAAAGTAATAGGGATAGTAATAATAGAATAAGTATCATATTAATAGTCATACCGATAATAATAATAGTAATAAGGATAATAATAATAGTTAGAGCGATAATAAAAATAGTAATAAGGATAATAATAATAGTTACAGTGCGAATAATAATAGTAATAAGGATAATAATAATAGTTATACTGCTAATAATAATAGTAATAAGGATAATAATAATAGTTATAGCGATAACAATCATAGTAATAAGGATAATAATAATAGTTACAAGGATAAAGACAAGAGTAATAGGGATAGTAATAATAGAATAAGGATAATAATAACAGTCATAGCGATAATAATAATAATAGTAGTAAGGATAATAATAATAGTTAGAGCGATAATAATAATAGTAATAAGGATAATACTGATAGTTATAAGGATAAAGAGAAGAGTAATAGGGATAGTAATAATAGAATAAGGATAATAATAACAGTCATAGCGATAATAATAATAGTAGTGAGGATAATAATAATAGTTATAGCGATAATAATAATAGTAATACGCATAATAATAATAGTTATAAGGATAGAGACAAGAGTAATTGGGATAGTAATAGTAGAATAAGGATAATAATAACAGTCATAGCGATAAAATAATAGTTATAGCGATAATAATAATAGTAATAAGGATAATAATAATAGTTATAGCGATAATAATAATTGTAGTAAGGATAATAATAATAGTTATTGCGATAATAATAATAGTAATAAGCATAATAATAATAGTTATAAGGATAGAGACAAGAGTAATAGGGATAGTAATAATAGAATATGGGTAATAATAACAGTCATAGCGATAATAATAATAATAATAGCTATAGTGCTAATAATAATAGTAATAAGGATAATAATAACAGTTATAGCAATAATAATAATAGTAATAAGGATAATAATAATAGTTATAGTGCGAATAATAATAGTAATAAGGATAATAATAATAGTTATAGCGATAATAATAATTGTAATAAGGGAAATAATAATAATTATCAGGATAAAGACAAGAGTAATAGGGATATTAATAATAGAATAAGTATTATAATAACAGTCATAGCGATAATAATAATAGTAATAAGGATAATAATAATAGTTATAGTGCTAGTAATAATAGTAATAAGGATAATAATAATAGTTTTAGTGCTAATAATAATAGTAATAAGCATAACAATAATAGTTATAAGGATAAAGAGAAGAGTAATAGGGATAGTAATAACAGAATAAGTATAATAATAACAGTCGTAGCGATGATAATAATAATAGTAATAAGGATAATAATAATAGTTATAGTGCGAATAATAATAGTAATAAGGATATACATAATAGTTATAGTGCTGATAATACTAGTAATAAGGATAATAATAATAGTTATAGCGATAATAATAATTGTAATAAGGGAAATAATAATAATTATCAGGATAAAGACAAGAGTAATAGGGATAGTAATAATAGAATAAGTATAATAATAACAGTCATAGCGATAATAATAATAGTTATAGCGATAATAATAATAGTAATAAGCATATTAATAATAGTTATAGCGATAATAATAATAGTAATAAGCATATTAATAATAGTTATAAGGATAGAGACAAGAGTAATAGGGATACTAATAGTAGAATAAGGATAATAATAACAGTCATAGCTATAATAATAGTAATAAGGATAATAATAATAGTGATAGCGATAATAATAATAGTAATAAGGGAAATAATAATAGAATAAGGATAATAATAACAGTCATAGCGATAATAATAATAGTTATAGCGATAATAATAATAGTAATAAGGATAATAGTAATGGTTATAAGGATAAAGACAAGAGTAATAGGGATAGTAATAACAGAATAAGTATAATAATAACAGTCATAGCGATAATAATAATAGTAATAAGGATAATAATAACAGTTATAGTGCTAGTAATAATAGAATAAGGATAATAATAACAGCTTTAGCGATAATAATAATAGTAATAAGGATAATAATAACAGTCATAGCGATAATAATAATAGTAATAAGGATAATAATAATAGTTATAGTGCTAGTAATAATAGTAATAAGGATAATAATAATAGTTATAGCGATAATAATAATAGTTATAAGGATAAAGACAAAAGTAATAGGGATAGTAATAATAGAATAAGTATCATATTAATAGTCATACCGATAATAATAATAGTAATAAGGATAATAATAATAGTTAGAGCGATAATAAAAATAGTAATAAGGATAATAATAATAGTTACAGTGCGAATAATAATAGTAATAAGGATAATAATAATAGTTATACTGCTAATAATAATAGTAATAAGGATAATAATAATAGTTATAGCGATAACAATCATAGTAATAAGGATAATAATAATAGTTACAAGGATAAAGACAAGAGTAATAGGGATAGTAATAATAGAATAAGGATAATAATAACAGTCATAGCGATAATAATAATAATAGTAGTAAGGATAATAATAATAGTTAGAGCGATAATAATAATAGTAATAAGGATAATACTGATAGTTATAAGGATAAAGAGAAGAGTAATAGGGATAGTAATAATAGAATAAGGATAATAATAACAGTCATAGCGATAATAATAATAGTAGTGAGGATAATAATAATAGTTATAGCGATAATAATAATAGTAATACGCATAATAATAATAGTTATAAGGATAGAGACAAGAGTAATTGGGATAGTAATAGTAGAATAAGGATAATAATAACAGTCATAGCGATAAAATAATAGTTATAGCGATAATAATAATAGTAATAAGGATAATAATAATAGTTATAGCGATAATAATAATTGTAGTAAGGATAATAATAATAGTTATTGCGATAATAATAATAGTAATAAGCATAATAATAATAGTTATAAGGATAGAGACAAGAGTAATAGGGATAGTAATAATAGAATATGGGTAATAATAACAGTCATAGCGATAATAATAATAATAATAGCTATAGTGCTAATAATAATAGTAATAAGGATAATAATAACAGTTATAGCAATAATAATAATAGTAATAAGGATAATAATAATAGTTATAGTGCGAATAATAATAGTAATAAGGATAATAATAATAGTTATAGCGATAATAATAATTGTAATAAGGGAAATAATAATAATTATCAGGATAAAGACAAGAGTAATAGGGATATTAATAATAGAATAAGTATAATAATAACAGTCATAGCGATAATAATAATAGTAATAAGGATAATAATAATAGTTATAGTGCTAGTAATAATAGTAATGAGGATAATAATAATAGTTTTAGTGCTAATAATAATAGTAATAAGCATAACAATAATAGTTATAAGGATAAAGAGAAGAGTAATAGGGATAGTAATAACAGAATAAGTATAATAATAACAGTCGTAGCGATGATAATAATAATAGTAATAAGGATAATAATAATAGTTATAGTGCGAATAATAATAGTAATAAGGATATACATAATAGTTATAGTGCTGATAATACTAGTAATAAGGATAATAATAACAGTTATAGCGATAATAATAATAGAAATAAGGGAAATAATAATAATTATCAGGATAAAGACAAGAGTAATAGGCATAGTAATAATAGAATAAGTATAATAATAACAGCCATAGCGATAATAATAATAGTAATAAGGATAATAATAACAGTTATAGTGCTAGTAATAATAGTAATAAGGATAATAATAATAGTTATAGCGATAATAATAATAGTATTTAGGGAAATAATAATAGTTATAAGGATAAAGAAAAGAGTAATAGGGATAGTAATAATAGAATAAGGATAATAATAACAGTCATAGCGATAATAATAATAGTTATAGCGATAATAATAATAGTAATAAGGATAATAATAATAGTTATAAGGATAAAGACAAGAGTAATAGGGATAGTAATAATAGAATAAGGATAATAATAACAGTCATAGCGATAATAATAATAGCAATAAGGGAAATAATAATAGTTATAAGGATAAAGACAAGAGTAATAGGGATAGTAATAATAGAATAAGGATAATAATAACAGTCATAGCGATAATAATAATAGTAGTAAGGATAATAATAATAGTTATAGCGATAATAATAATAGCAATAAGGGAAATAATAATAGTTATAAGGATAAAGACAATAGTAATAGGGATAGTAATAATAGAATAAGGATAATAATAATAGTTATAGCGATAATAATAATAGCAATAAGGGAAATAATAATAGTTATAAGGATAAAAACAAGAGTAATAGGTATAGTAATAATACAATAAGGATAATAATAACAGTCAGAGCGATAATAATAGTAGTAATGAGGATAACAATAATAGTTATAGAGATAATAATACTAGTGATAAGGATAATAATAACAGTTATAATGATAATAATAATAGTTATAAGGATAATAATAGTAGTTATAGTGCTAATAATAATAGTAATAAGCATAATAATAATAGTTATAAGGATAAAGTGAAGAGTAATAGGGATAGTAATAATAGAATAAGGATAATAATAACAGTCATAGCGATAATAATAATAGTAGTAAGGATAATAATAATAGTAATAAGCATAATAATAATAGTTATAAGGATAAAGACAAGAGTAATAGGGATAGTAATAATAGAATAAGGATAATAATAACAGTCATTGCGATAAGAATAATAGTTATAGCGATAATAATAATTGTAGTAAGGACAATAATAATAGTTATAGCGATAATAATAATAGAAATAAGGGAAATAATAATAATTATCAGGATAAAGACAAGAGTAATAGGCATAGTAATAATAGAATAAGTATAATAATAACAGCCATAGCGATAATAATAATAGTAATAAGGATAATAATAACAGTTATAGTGCTAGTAATAATAGTAATAAGGATAATAATAATAGTTATAGCGATAATAATAATAGTATTTAGGGAAATAATAATAGTTATAAGGATAAAGACAAAAGTAATAGGGATAGTAATAATAGAATAAGGATAATAATAATAGTTATAGCGATAATAATAATTGTAATAAGGGAAATAATAATAGTTACAGTGCGAATAATAATAGTAATAAGGATAATAATAATAGTTATACTGCTAATAATAATAGTAATAAGGATAATAATAGTAGTTATAGTGCTAATAATAATAGTAATAAGCATAATAATAATAGTTATAAGGATAAAGACAAGAGTAATAGGTATAGTAATAATAGAAGAAGTATAATAATAACAGTCATAGCGGCAATAATAACAGTAATAAAGATAATAATAATACTTATAGCGATAATAATAATAGCAATAAGGGAAATAATAATAGTTATAAGGATAAAGACAAGAGTAATAGGTATAGTAATAATACAATAATCATAATAATAACAGTCATAGCGATAATCATAATAGTTATAGCGATAATAATAATAGTTACAAGGATAAAGAAAAGAGTAATAGGGATAGTAATAATAGAATAAGGATAATAATAACAATCATAGCGATAATAATAATAGTTATAGCGATAATAATAATAGTAATAAGGATAATAATAATAGTTATAAGGATAAAGACAAGAGTAATAGGGATAGTAATAATAGAATAAGGATAATAATAACAGTCATAGCGATAATAATAATAGCAATAAGGGAAATAATAATAGTTATAAGGATAAAGACAAGAGTAATAGGGATAGTAATAATAGAATAAGGATAATAATAACAGTCATAGCGATAATAATAATAGTAGTAAGGATAATAATAATAGTTATAGCGATAATAATAATAGCAATAAGGGAAATAATAATAGTTATAAGGATAAAGACAAGAGTAATAGGGATAGTAATAATAGAATAAGGATAATAATAATAGTTATAGCGATAATAATAATAGCAATAAGGGAAATAATAATAGTTATAAGGATAAAGACAAGAGTAATAGGTATAGTAATAATACAATAAGGATAATAATAACAGTCATAGCGATAATAATAATAGTTATAGCGATAATAATAATAGTAATAAGGATAATAATAATAGTTATAAGGATAAAGACAAGAGCAATAGGGATAGTAATAATAGAATAAGGATAATAATAACAGTCAGAGCGATAATAATAGTAGTAATGAGGATAACAATAATAGTTATAGAGATAATAATACTAGTAATAAGGATAATAATAACAGTTATAATGATAATAATAATAGTTATAAGGATAATAATAGTAGTTATAGTGCTAATAATAATAGTAATAAGCATAATAATAATAGTTATAAGGATAGAGACAAGAGTAATAGGGATAGTAATAATAGAATAAGTATAATAATAACAGTCATAGCGGTAATAATAACAGTAATAAGGATAATAATAATAGTTATAGTGCTAGTAATAATAGTAATAAGGATAATTATAATAGTTATAGCGGTAATAATAACAGTAATAAGGATAATAATAATAGTTATAGTGCTAGTAATAATAGTAATAAGGATGATAATAATAGTTATAGCTATAAAAATAATAGCAATAAGGGAAATAATAATAGTTATAAGGATAAAGACAAGAGTAATAGGGATAGTAATAATAGAATAAGGATAATAATAACAGTCATAGCGGTAATAATAATAGTTATAGCGATAATAATAATAGTAATAAGGATAATAATAATAGTTATAAGGATAATAATAGTAGTTATAGTGCTAATAATAATAGTAATAAGCATAATAATAATAGTTATAAGGATAAAGACAAGAGTAATAGGTATAGTAATAATAGAATAAGTATAATAATAACAGTCATAGCGATAATAAAAATAGTAATAAGGATACTAATAATAGTTATAGTGCTATTAATAATAGTAATAAGGATAATAATAACAGTCATAGCGATAATAATAATAGTAATAATAATAATAATAATAGTTACAGGCGATTAATAATAGTAATATGGATAATAATAATAGTTATAGTGCGAATAATAATAGTAATAAGGATAATAATAATAGATATAGCGATAATAATAATTGTAATAAGGATAATAATAGTAGTAATAACGATTATAATAACAGTTATGACGATAATAATAATACTAATAAGGATAATAACAATATTATAGTTACAAGGATAAAGACAGGAGTAATAGGGATAGTAATAATAGAATAAGGATAATAATAACAGTCATAGCGACAATAATAATAGTAATAAGGATACTAATAATAGTTATAGTGCTAATAATAATAGTAATAAGGATAATAATAATAGTTATAGTGCTAATAATAATAGTTATAGTGCTAATAATAATAGTAATAAGGATAATAATAACAGTCATAGCGATAATAATAATATTAATAAGGATAATAATAATAGTTATAGCGATAATAATAATAGTAATAAGGATAATAATAGTAGTAATAAGGATAATAATAACAGTTATGGCGATAATAATAATACTAATAATTATAATAATAATATTATAGTTATAACGATAAAGACAGGAGTAATAGGGATAGTAATAATAGAATAAGGATAATAATAACAGTCATAGCGACAATAATAATAGTAATAAGGATACTAATAATAGTTATAGTGCTAATAATAATAGTAATAAGGATAATAATAATAGTTATATTGCTAATAATAATAGTAATAAGGATAATAATAACAGTCATAGCGATAATAATAATAGTAATAAGGATAATAATAATAGTTATAGCGATAATAATAATAGTAATAAGGATAATAATAGTAGTAATAAGGATAATAATAACAGTTATGGCGATAATAATAATACTAATAATTATAATAATAATATTATGTGGGAAAAAGACAATCGGGTGTTGTTTTTTCTGCGATGATTTATAAAACTGTACTTTATTCGTAGTCCTCTCTTTCTCTTTCCTTTACTCCGCGATAACAACTGCCGTTTTCGGCCTGTTTTGCTGCTTATATCTAGGTTTCGTCAATACACACACACTCGTTCACGCACGCAAAGGTTGTCGCCCTTATAATCTATCGCACCTACTTTCTAGCACTCTCTCTCTCACTCAGCCTTGAGGTCGTTCACCCACGATTTGGTTTTATTTTGAATCGGTGGCAAAAACATGTGTCATCGGTCGAAGGTAAGCGCACGAAAGACGCATGCCGATGTTTACTCGGTCTAACTGCCGATCGCTCCTAACGGCCGCGGTTGGTTTAAAATCATCCTACTCCTACACTCGGCCATCCGGCGAGAACGTTTGCCCTCAAACGTCTTCCTCATCCGAAAGATCGTGCTCGACCCATGGTTTCATAAAGTCTGCTGCTGTTGAAGTTTGGTTGGGACCCTCATGTTCACCTACTTTTCGCACGAGATATCTATGATTCCGCAGCGCTTTTACAACCTCGTACGGCCCTAAGAATTTGTTCGCAAATTTTAAACCCGGTCCCGTCTGCGTTCGTTTGATAGCAACTAGATCAGGTGGTTTGTATACAATGGCTTCTTTTCGTCGCTTGTTGTAGGTGTTTTTATTCTCTGCTTGAATTCTCGCAATGTTTTTCGCTGCCTCTTCACGAATCGCGTCGCGTCTCTCTTGGAATTCTCGCATACATTCATTTTCTATAATTAACCTAATTTCTACGTTCTCTTTCAAATTCGCATCCACCCCAAATAATAATCGAAACTGAGAAGTACCAATGCTACGGTGTACTGCAGTATTAATATATTTTTGCGCGATTTCTAAATATTTGTACCATTCATCCTGTTTCGGCGCTGATAATTTAGTTATTACAGGGATCAACGTTCTATTTACTCTCTCGACTTGACCGTTTGCTCGAGGTACTCCGACCGTTGTTAACGTATGTTTTATTTTTTCCTCTGCACAATACTCTTGAAATTCTTTAGAGGTGAATGCGGCACCTCTATCTGAAATAATCCTACGTGGATTCCCGAAAATAGCTGCCTGCTTACGGAGTATCGCGATAGCCTCGGACGCATTTGTGGTTTTCGTTGCGTAAAACCAGGAAAATTTCGAAAATGAATCTACCACCACAAATATGTGGCGATAACTCATACGCGTCGAGGGTAATGGCCCTAAATGGTCCACGTGGTACGTATCAAGTGGAACTTCTCCTTTCGCTATTGGTCGTAGGAATCCCTCCGCTTTCCCAGATTTCCGCTCTGCTAATATGCAAGGAATGCAATTCCGGATAATTTTCTCAATTCTTGATCGCGCATTAGGAATCCAGTACTCTTTATCTACTAGTACCTCAGTTTTCGCAGCTGAGAAATGTCCTCGTTCGTGTGCTTCGCGCAATATTTGCAACATCATAGACTTAGGCACGACTAGTTTTAATTCGCCCTTGACTTCCTTAAATAATACTCCGCCCTTAACAAGATAACCGCTGATTTTATCTTTTTCGGCTAAATCTATTATTTTTCTTATGTCGGTGTCCTCGCGCTGTGCTTTTGAAAAACGGCGTATTAGACTATCTATACACTCCTCTACTATGAAACACGCTGAAACGGGATTTCTGCTTAGTGCATCTACATGCAACATCCTCTTTCCAGGTCTATGTTCAATCTCGTACGCGAATTCCTCTAACAACATGACCCATCGCGCAACTCTCACACACAGATCGCGTTTTTTCATGGTAAGGGCGAATGCCCTGCAGTCTGTCACAATTTTAAATGGGATTCCCAGTAGATACACTCTGAATTTTTTTAGTGCCCTAACTATGGCTAGCACTTCCAATTCGTAACTTGAATAATTTTGTTCAGCTGGGGATGTTTTGCCGCTCGCATAGTATACCGGATGCAGTTTACCGTCGCTCGAATTTCTTTGCAAAAGAACAGCCCCATAACCAAACATGGAAGCATCGGTATGTAGCTCTGTTTCCGCGTTCGCTCGATAGATACTCAATACCGGCCTATCACACAAAAGTCTCTTTAACATCTCGAACGCGTCTTTCTGGGATTCTCCGAATACAAAAACCTTATCCGCTTTTAACATGTCGCTCAGAGGTCGTGCTATTAGGGAATATTGGGGAATAAATTTCCTAAAGTAGCCTGTTAAACCGAGGAAACTCTGAACCTGTCGGATGGTTGTTGGCTGTGGAAATTTACGCACTGCTTCAGTTTTTCGCTCGGAAGGATAAATTTTACCGTTACTGATTTCGTGCCCAAGGTACTCTACTTTGTCTTGCAAAAATTGACATTTCTCCCAGTTTATCTGCAGCCCGGCTTCGCTTGCTACGGACAACACTCGCTTCAAACTCTGGATTCCGCTCTCGTAGTCTACGGAAGGTATTATTAAATCGTCAAGATAAGCTAAAACCAATTTTTCTCGAATTAGGTCTTTGAACACGCTGTTAATATATTTTTGGAAAACTGCGGGTGAATTACACAGCCCAAAAGGTACTCGCAAAAATTCATAATGTCCATCTGGGACAATGAAAGCCGTATACTTGCAACTCTTCTCGTCTACTGGCACGTGGAAAAATCCGTTTTTTAAATCAAGAGTGCTATAATACCTCGCGTCATGCAACAAATCTAATTGATCCTCAATTAACGGTAACGGAAAGCGATCTCTGACAATTTTAGAATTTAATTTTCGATAGTCTACACAGATTCGCGTTGAACCGTTTCTTTTTTTAACAAGAACGATGGGACTTGCATACTCTGATAACGAAGGCCTAACGATGCCATTTTCTAACCATTCTTGAATCTGCTCGTTGACGATATTTCTTTCTGATGGCGACAAACGCCTCGCTCGCTCATAAACAGGTTCGTCATCCTTCGTTATAATGTTCATTTTAACGGGTGTTTCCCTAACTTTTTCCGGTTTATACTCTGAGATCATTAGCTGAATGTCTTTCCGAAATACATCTGGCACATTTGCGGTGGCCATAACTCCATTATCAGAAATATCTATTTTAAATACTTCCGGGATGCAGTCGTTTTTTTTTTTCGGACAGGGGTCGAATGGAGATTTCCCCTTGCGCGATATACATTTCTACCTCGTTTAGAAAATTCGTACCTAGCAGCAACTCGACTCTGATAACTCTACCCGGTACTACGTGAATTTGCGCGATATACTCATTATTATCTATCTGCAGCTGCCCTTCGAACGCACCGTTTGTCTCGTGAACGTCGGATCCTGACCCGCGAAACGCTAATTTCGCAGTGCTTAAACGCGGAGAACCCAGCTTCCTATATTGATCCTCGCGTATGAACGAAATATCGCTCCCGGTATCGATTAACGCCTTGAATTTTACTCCGTTTAATATTACCTCTTTAATATATTTCCTTGGCGCTGATTGCACAAGAGCGCATGACGCTGCTGGTGGTGCCGGTTCCTCGGTGCATCTTGACGCAACGTGACCACGCTTATTGCACTTGAAGCATTTGGGACCGCTTCCTCTCGTTGGACAGTCGTAGCCCAGATGACCTGCTTCTCCGCAATTGTGGCAGCGCCGCATGTTCCCCTCGCGCGTCCGTTGAACGTGTCCTCTGCTCTCCGTTCTTCTTTCGTGGGACGCATCGTCTCGGCTTTTCACCTTGGCCTCTGTCGCTCCTCCGTCTCGTTTTCCTCCCTCTCGGAGCGTTATGTCTTCGAACGCTTCGAGCAGTGCTTCTTTGGACCCAAATCGCAACAACCGCGCTTGGTCACGAAGCTGTGTATCCGGAATACCTTGAATAAGGTACGCCACGATTTCCCTTTCAGCAATTGGTACTCGATTCGCCATGATTATCTTTTCGTGCACGTAACTGTGGAACGTCTCTCCTCTTCTCCACGTTCTTTCTTCGAACCGCTTTCGCAGCGCAAGGATATTGGGCTCATGTCTGAACATGCCTCTCAAATCAGACAGGAGTCCCTGAACAGGCATCGTAATGTGTTCTGGCTTAGAATGTAGCCATTCAAGAGCTTTACCCCGTAATTTCATCCCGATTAGGATTCTGGCATTATCTTCACTCAGACGATATGTATCTCGCAAGAGATTTAGTTGTCTCTCCCAGATATCGTAACGTGAAGGTTCTCCGTCGTATGAACTCAATAGCTCAGCAATTTGTTTTAACTTTTGTCCATGAGGTACACTCACCATATTTGACGTACCAGGATCCGTTCGTGAACTTGCCCTTGTTTCCTCCGTAACGTTTAGTTCCTGCATCCGCTTCAGCATCTCGATCTCGCGGCGTGCCAGCGCCAAATCGCGTTGGACAAGCTCCTTCTCCTTTTCCACCAACTCTAGATGCCTTCGGAGCAGGGATACTTCACTCACACTTTTCAATTCTTCGGATGGCCCTGCGAAAACTTCGAATTGTGGCTCCTGCGACTACTTCGTTAGTTCTTCTACCATAAATCCAGAAGGATCTGCTTCGGTTAGGCGGTTGATGAGCTCTGCTTTAGTTCCCGCTGTTGGTAGATTCATGAGCCGCAATCTTTCCTTCAACTCCGTCGTCGTGAGTCTGTTCAAATTCACACCTTCCGTTCCGGAAAAACTCATCTTTAACTCTTCGTAATTCTTTTTATCTCGTAACTCTTTCACTCTGCTCGTTTACGATTACCGTACGTTTTGTATTAATCAGTCGCAACACTACTATTGATTTCAAATCCCGGACGAGCCCCCAAAAATTGTGGGAAAAAGAGAATCGGGTGTTGTTTTTTCTGCGATGATTTATAAAACTGTACTTTATTCGTAGTCCTCTCTTTCTCTTTCCTTTACTCCGCGATAACAACTGCCGTTTTCGGCCTGTTTTGCTGCTTATATCTAGGTTTCGTCAATACACACACACTCGTTCACGCACGCAAAGGTTGTCGCCCTTATAATCTATCGCACTTACTTTCTAGCACTCTCTCTCTCACTCAGCCTTGAGGTCGTTCACCCACGATTTGGTTTTATTTTGAATCGGTGGCAAAAACATGTGTCATCGGTCGAAGGTAAGCCCACGAAAGACGCATGCCGATGTTTACTCGGTCTAACTGCCGATCGCTCCTAACGGCCGCGGTTGGTTTAAAATCATCCTACTCCTACAATTATAGTTATAACGATAAAGACAGGAGTAATAGGGATAGTAATAATAGAATAAGGATAATAATAACAGTCATAGCGATAATAATAATAGTAATAAGGATACTAATAATAGTTATATTGCTAATAATAATAGTAATAAGGATAATAATAACAGTCATAGCGATAATAATAGTATTAGTAAGGATAATAATAATAGTTATAGCGATAATAATAATAGTAATAAGGATAATAATAGTAGTAATAACGATTATAATAACAGTTATGACGATAATAATAATACTAATAAGGATAATAACAATATTATAGTTATAAGGATAAAGACAGGAGTAATAGGGATAGTAATAATAGAATAAGGATAATAATAACAGTCACAGCGATAATAATAACAATTATACCGATAATAATAATAGTAATAAGGATAATAATAATAGTTATAGTGCGAATAATAATAGTAATAATGATAATAATAATGGTTATAGTCCTTATAATACTAGTAACAAGGATACCAGTAATGGTTATAGTGCTAATAATACTAGTAATAAGGATAATAATAACAGTTATAGTGATAACAATAATAGTAATAAGGAGAACAGTAATAGTGATAGTGCTAATAATAATAGTAATAAGCATAATAATAACAGTCATAGCGATAATAATAATAGTAATAAGGATAATAATAACAGTCATAGCGATAATAAAAATAGTAATAAGGATACTAATAATAGTTATATTGCTAGTAATAATAGTAATAAGGATAATAATAACAGTCACAGCGATAATAATAATAGTAATAATAATAATAATAATAGTTATAGGCGATTAATAATAGTAATATGGATAATAATAATAGTTATAGTGCGAATAATAATAGTAATGAGGATAATAATAAAAGATATAGCGATAATAATAATTGTAATAAGGATAATAATAGTAGTAATAACGATTATAATAACAGTTATGACGATAATAATAATACTAATAAGGATAATAACAATATTATAGTTACAAGGATAAAGACAGGAGTAATAGGGATATTAATAATAGAATAAGGATAATAATAGCAGTTATACCGATAATAATAATAGTAATTAGGATACTAATAATGGTTATAGTGCTAATAATAATAGTAATAAGCATAATAATAACAGTTATAGCGATAATAATAATAGAAATGAGGATGATAATAGTAGTAATAAGGATTATAATAACAGTTATGGCGATAATAATAATACTAATATGGATAATAATAACAGTTATAGCGATAATAAATATAGTAATAAGGATAATAATAATAGTTATAGTGCGAATAACAATAGTAATAATGATAATAATAATGGTTATAGTCCTAATAATACTAGTAATAAGGATAATAATAATGATTATAGTGCTAATAATACTAGTAATAAGGATAATAATAACAGTTATAGCGATAACAATAATACTAATAAGGATAATAATAATAGTAATACGGATAATAATAGTAGTATAAAGGATAAACATAATAGTTATAATGCTAATAATACTAGTAATAAGGATAATAATAATAGTTATAGTGCTAATAATAATAGTAATAAGGGTAATAATACCAGTTATAGCGACAATAACTATAGTAATAAGGATACTAATAATAGTTATGGTGCTAATAATAATAGTAATAAGGATAATAATAACAGTCATAGCGATAATGATAATAGTAATAAGGATAATAATAACAGTCATAGCGATAATGATAATAGTAATAAGGATAATAATCACAGTTATAGCGATAATAATAATAGTAATAAGGATAATAATAACAGTTATAGCGATAATAATAATAGTAATAAGGATAATAATAATAGTTATAGTGCCAATAATAATAGTAATAAGGATAATAATAATAGATATAGCGATAATAATAATTGTAATAAGGATAATAATAGTAGTTATAGCGATAATAATAAGAGTAATAAGGATATTAATAACAGTTATAGCGATAATAATAATAGTTATAGTGCCAATAATAATAGTAATAAGGATAATAATAATAGATATAGCGATAATAATAATTGAAGTAAGGATAATAATAGTAGTAATAACGATTATAATAATAGTAATAAGGATAATAATAATAGTTATAGTGCTAATAATAATAGTAATAAGCATAATAATAACAGTTATAGCGATAATAATAATAGTAATAAGGATAATAATAACAGTTATAGTGCTAATAATAATAGTAATAAGGATAATAATAACAGTCATAGCGATAATAATAGTAATAAGGATAATAATAGTAGTTATAGCGATAATAATAATAGTAATAAGGATAATAATAGTAGTTATAGTGCTAATAATAATAGTAATAAGGGTAATAATACCAGTTATAGCGATAATAACTATAGTAATAAGGATACTAATAATAGTAGTTATAAGGATAAAGACCAGAGTAATAGGGATAGTAATAATAGAATAAGGATAATAATAACAGTCATTGCGATAATAAAAATAGTAATAAGGATAATAATAATAGTTATAGTGCGAATAATAATAGTAATAAGGATAGAGACAAGAGTAATAGGGATAGTAATAATAGAATAAGGATAATAATAATTGTCATAGCGACAATAATAATAGTTGTAAGGATAAAGACAAGAGTAATAGGGATAATAATAATAGTATTAATGATAATAATAGTAGTTATAAGGATAAAGACCAGAGTAATAGGGATAGTAATAATAGAATAAGGATAATAATAACAGTCATTGCGATAATAATAATATTAATAAGGATAATAATAATAGTTATAGTGCGAATAATAATAGTAATAAGGATAATAATAATAGTTAGAGCGATAATAATAATAGTAATAAGGATAATAATAATAGTTATAGTGCTAGTAATAATAGTAATAAGGATAATAATAATAGTTATAGCGGTAATAATAAGAGTAATAAGGATAATAATAATAGTTATAGTGCGAATAATAATAGTAATAAGGATAATAATAATAGTTATAGTGCGAATAATAATAGTAATAAGGATAAACATAATAGTTATAGTGCTAATATTACTAGTAATAAGGATAATAATAATAGTCATAGCGATAATAATTATAGTAAGAAGGATAATAATAATAGTTATAGTGCTACTAATAATAATAGTAATAAGGATAATAATAATAGTTATAGTGCTACTAATAATAATAGTAATAAGGATAATAATATTAGTTATAGCGATATTAATAATAGTTATAATGATAAAGTGAAGAGTAATAGCTATAGTAATAATAGAATAAGGATAATAATAACAGTCATAGCGATAATAATAATAGAAATAAGGATCAACATAATAGTTATAGTGCTATTAATAATAGTAATAAGGATAATAATAATAGTTATAACGATAAGGACAAGAGTAATAGGGATAGTAATAATAGAATCAGGATAATAATAACAGTCATATCGATAATAATAATAGTAATAATGATAATAATAACAGTTACAGTGCTAATAATAATAGTAATAAACAATAATAATAACAGTTATAGCGATAATAATAATAGTAATGAGGATAATAATAATAGTTATATAGCTAATCATAATAGTAATAAGGATAATAATCACAGTTATAGCGATAATAATAATAATAGTAAGGGAAATAATAATAGTTATAGTGATAATAGTAACAGTAATACGGGAAATAATAATAGTTATAAGGACGAGGACAAGAGTAATAGGGATAATAATAATAGAATAAGTATAATAGAAGAAGTCATAGCGATAATTATAATAGTAATAAGGATAATAATAATAGATATAGTGCTAATAATAATAATAGTAATAAGCATAATAATAGTAGTTATAACGATAAAGACAAGAGTAATAGGTATAGAAATAATAGAATAAGGATAATAATAACAATCATAGCGATAATAATAATAGTAATAAGGATAATAATAATAGTTATAGTGCTAATAGTACTAGTAGTAAGGATAATAATAACAGTTACAGCAATAATAATAATAGGAATAACGATAATTATAACAGTTATAGCGATAATAATAATAGTAATAAGGGAAATAATAATAGTTATAGTGCTAGTAATAATAGTAATAAGGATAATAATAATAGTTATAGCGGTAATAATAAGAGTAATAAGGATAATAATAATAGTTATAGTGCGAATAATAATAGTAATAAGGATAATAATAATAGTTATAGTGCGAATAATAATAGTAATAAGGATAAACATAATAGTTATAGTGCTAATATAACTAGTAATAAGGATAATAATAACAGTCATAGCGATAATAATAATAGAAATAAGGATCAACATAATAGTTATAGTGCTATTAATAATAGTAATAAGGATAATAATAATAGTTATAACGATAAAGACAAGAGTAATAGGGATAGTAATAATAGAATCAGGATAATAATAACAGTCATATCGATAATAATAATAGTAATAATGATAATAATAACAGTTACAGTGCTAATAATAATAGTAATAAACAATAATAATAACAGTTATAGCGATAATAATAATAGTAATGAGGATAATAATAATAGTTATATAGCTAATCATAATAGTAATAAGGATAATAATCACAGTTATAGCGATAATAATAATAATAGTAAGGGAAATAATAATAGTTATAGTGATAATAGTAACAGTAATACGGGAAATAATAATAGTTATAAGGATGAGGACAAGAGTAATAGGGATAGTAATAATAGAATAAGGATAATAATAACAGTCATAGCGATAATAATAATAGTAATAAGGATAATAATAATAGTTATAGTGCGAATAATAATAGTAATAAGGATAATAATAATAGTTATAGTGCGAATAATAATAGTAATAAGGATAAACATAATAGTTATAGTGCTAATATTACTAGTAATAAGGATAATAATAACAGTCATAGCGATAATAATAATAGAAATAAGGATCAACATGATAGTTATAGTGCTATTAATAATAGTAATAAGGATAATAATAATATTTATAACGATAAAGACAAGAGTAATAGGGATAGTAATAATAGAATAAGTATAATTATAGCAGTCATAGCGATAATAATAATTGTAATAAGGATAATTATAACAGGTATAGCGATAATAATAATAGTAATAAGGGAAATAATAATAATTATCAGGATAAAAACAAGAGTAATAGGGATAGTAATAATACAATAAGTTTAATAATAACAGTCATAGCGATAATAATTATAGTAAGAAGGATAATAATAATAGTTATAGTGCTACTAATAATAATAGTAATAAGGATAATAATAATAGTTATAGTGCTACTAATAATAATAGTAATAAGGATAATAATATTAGTTATAGCGATATTAATAATAGTTATAATGATAAAGTGAAGAGTAATAGCTATAGTAATAATAGAATAAGGATAATAATAACAGTCATAGCGATAATAATACTAGTAATAAGGATAATAATAATAGTTATAGTGCTAATAATAATAGTATTAACGATAATAATAACAGTTACAGCAATAATAATAATAGGAATAACGATAATTATAACAGTTATAGCGATAATAATAATAGTAATAAGGATAATAATCACAGTTATAGCGATAATAATAATAGCAAGAAGGGAAATAATAATAGTTATAAGGTTTCGGACAAGAGTAATAGGGATAGTAATAATAGAATAAGTATAATAATAGCAGTCATAGCGATAATAATAATAGAATAAGGATAATAATAACAGTCATGGCGATAATAATAATAGTAATAAGGGAAATAATAATAATTATCAGGATAAAAACAAGAATATTAGGGATAGTAATAATACAATAAGTATAATAATAACAGTCATAGCGATAATAATAATAATTATAGTGCTAGTAATAATAGTAATAAGGATAATAATAATAGTTATAGCGATATTAATAATAGTTATAAGGATAAAGTGAAGAGTAATAGGGATAGTAATAATAGAATAAGGATAATAATAACATTCATAGCGATAATAATAATAGTAATAAGGATAATAATAATAGTTATAGCGATAATAATAATAGTTATAAGGATAAAGTGAAGAGTAATAGGGATAGTAATAATAGAATAAGGATAATAATAACAGTCATAGCGATAATAATAATAGTAGTAAGGATAATAATAACAGTTATAACGATAATACTAATAGTATTAACGATCATAATAATAGATATAAGGACAAAAACAAGAGTTATAGCGATAATAATAATAGTAATAAGGATAATAATAACAGTTATAGCGATAATAATAATAGTAATAAGGGAAATAATAATAATTATCAGGATAAAAACAAGAGTAATAGGGATAGTGATAATACAATAAGTATAATAATAACAGTCATAGCGATAATAATAATAGTTATAGTGCTAGTAATAATAGTAATAAGGATAATAATAATAGTTATAGCGATATTAATAATAGTTATAAGGATAAAGTGAAGAGTAATAGGGATAGTAATAATACAATAAGGATAATAATAACATTCATAGCGATAATAATAATAGTAATAAGGATAATAATAATAGTTATAGCGATAATAATAATAGTTATAAGGATAAAGTGAAGAGTAATAGGGATAGTAATAATAGAATAAGGATAATAATAACAGTCATAGCGATAATAATAATAGTAGTAAGGATAATAATAATATATATAGCGATAATAATAATAGTAATAAGGATAATAATAATAGTTATAGTGCTAGTAATAATAGTAATAAGGATAATAATAATAGTTATAGCGATAATAATAATAGTTGTAAGGATAAAGTGAAGAGTAATAGGGATAGTAATAATAGAATAAGGATAATAATGACAGACATGGCGATAATAATAATAGTAGTAAGGATAATGATAATAGTTATAGCGATAATAATAATAGTAATAAGGATAATAATAATAGTTATAGTGCGAATAATAATGGTAATAAGGATAAACAGAATAGTTATAGTGCTAATAATACTAGTAATAAGGATAATAATAATAGTTATAGTGCTAGTAATAATAGTTATAAGGATAATAATAATAGTTATAGCGATAATAATAATAGTTATAAGGATAATAATATTAGTTATAAGGATAAAGTGAAGAGTAATAGGGATAGAAATAATAGAATATGGATAATAATAACAGTCATAGCGGTAATAATAATAGTAGTAAGGATAATAATAATAATAATAAGCATAATAATAATAGTTATAAGGATAGAGACAAGAGTAATAGGGATAGTAATAATAGAATAAGGATAATAATAACAGTCATAGCGATAATAATAATAGTAATAAGGATAATAATAATAGTTATAGTGCTAATAATAATAGTAATAACGATAATAATAACAGTTACAGCAATAATAATAATAGGAATAACGATAATTATAACAGTTATAGCGATAATAATAATAGTAATAAGGATAATAATCACAGTTATAGCGATAATAATAATAGTAATAAGGATAATAATAATAGTTATAGTGCTAGTAATAATAGTAATGAGGATAATAATAATAGTTATAGCGATATTAATAATAGTTATAAGGATAAAGTGAAGAGTAATAGGGATAGTAATAATAGAATAAGGATAACAATAACAGTCATAGCGATAATAATAGTAGTAGTAAGGATAATAAGAATAGTAATAAGCATAATAATAATAGTTATAAGGATAGAGACAAGAGTAATAGGGATAGTAATAATAGAATAAGGATAATAATAACAGTCATAGCGATAATAATAATAGTAATAAGGATAATAATAATAGTTATAGTGCTAATAATAATAGTATTAACGATAATAATAACAGTTACAGCAATAATAATAATAGGAATAACGATAATTATAACAGTTATAGCGATAATAATAATAGTAATAAGGATAATAATCACAGTTATAGCGATAATAATAATAGTAAGAAGGGAAATAATAATAGTTATAAGGTTTCGGACAAGAGTAATAGGGATAGTAATAATAGAATAAGTATAATAATAGCAGTCATAGCGATAATAATAATAGAATAAGGATAATAATAACAGTCATAGCGATAATAATAATAGTAATAACGATAATAATAATAGTTATAGAGCTAATCATAATAGTAATAAGGATAATAATCACAGTTATAGCGATAATAATAATAGTCGTAAGGGATATAATAATAGTTATAGTGATAATAGTAACAGTAATACGGGAAATAATAATAGTTATAAGGATGAGGACAAGAGTAATAGGGATAGTAATAATAGAATAAGTATAATAAAAGCAGTCATAGCGATAATAATAATAGTAATAATTATAATAATAATAAATATAGTGCTAATAATAATAGTAATAAGCATAATAATAATAGTTATAACGATAAAGACAAGAGTAATAGGGATAGAAATAATAGAATAAGGATAATAATAACAATCATAGCGATAATAATAATAGTAATAAGGATAATAATAATAGTTATAGTGCTAATAATACTAGTAATAAGGATAATAATAACAGTTATAGCGATAATAATAATAGTAATAAGGATACTAATAACAGGTATAGCGATAATAATAATAGTAATAAGGGAAATAATAATAGTTATAGTGATAATAGTAATAGTAATACGGGAAATAATAATAGTTATAAGGTTGAGGACAAGAGTAATAGGGATAGTAAAAATAGAGTAAGTATAATAATAGCAGTCGGAGCGATAATAATAATAGTAATAAGGATAATAATAATAGTTATAAGGATAAAGACAAGAGTAATACGGATAGAAATAATAGAATAAGGATAATAATAACAGTCATAGCGATAATAATAATAGTAGTAAGGATAATAATAAGAGTAATAAGCATAATAATAATACTTATAAGGATAGAGACAAGAGTAATAGGGATAGTAATAATAGAATAAGGATAACAATAACAGTCATAGCGATAATAATAATAGTAATAAGGATAATAATAATAGTTATAGTGCTAATAATAATAATAATAACGATAATAATAACAGTTACAGCAATAATAATAATAGGAATAACGATAATTATAACAGTTATAGCGATAATAATAATAGTAATAAGGATAATAATCACAGTTATAGCGATAATAATAATAGTAATAAGGGAAATAATAATAA